>WUQG02062509.1:0-27973 GCA_011317285.2 Androctonus mauritanicus | reverse complement strand
GTGCATTATCAATTCATGTGCATTATCAATTCATGTGAATTATGAACTTTACTATCTCTCGTTGCAGAATATCTCAAGTGTTTTCCATAATTAAAAATATTACCGTATCTATAAGTGAAGTTATTGAGCGTGATGCATAAAGGAATCTGGCCTTCAATTTGTTATAGTTATATCATACCCTCAGGAAACGATCGATGGGGTTAAGCAGGCACTTCTACTTTTCCCACTTCTCCCTGGGGAGATACATTATAAGCAGTAATTTAATCTTACCGATAGCCATCCAGATAGTGAAACGTACAAGTGTGAGGATGGACAACTTCATGATTAAATAAATGTTGACGGTGACAGCAATCGCGGGTACGAATGGAATTCCAGGAGCCTTAAACTTCAATTCGCACCTGAAAAGAAGAAAAATACCAGAAAGAATCAGTTTCAGTTTTTAAAAATATGCGTGTCTGCAACGATAAACGAAACTGCATCGCGATTTCTTCTCCATTTTGTTGCGCAATTTCTCTCTTAACAAGTGAAGTGATTGGAGGTGGCGATAAGGCCGTACGTTAATTGGCCATTTCCCTCAACCTTCCTTTCCGTGACGTCATAACTAAGCTTTTACGATTCTTTTATGAGCTATGTTTTCTCGGAATAATCTACGCAAATAAAAATTTTCCATTTTGAATATATGTTTCTAAAACATCAAAAACGTAAAAGACGATCCATTAAAGATTATTTGAGTTAATTTTTTATCCGAGTGACCTCAATATTTTCAAATTGTTTTCTTTTGTGAAACTTTAAAGAATAAATCTTGAAGTATTTTTCAAAATCATTTTTTTATTGATACAGAAAGAATAAAAAATCTTTCCATTGAGTTAATCAAAAGGGCACAAGTCAAAATTTTTCATATATGGAAAAATTGCAGTATTGAATTAAATAGAATTTAGTATGAACTAACACAAGCATAAATAATTGCTTTGTTTAGATGCATTTTAATATGACTTTTTAAAAGAAAATTATGTATGAAAAATTCTGAAATGTCTTTTTGACTAACCATAAAAAAAAAATAATCTTTGAAGGATTTTCTATCGAAGAAATGTATGAAAACATTTTTGAGATTTCGTATCAAAAAAATTATTTTAAGAAATTTTATAAAAAGGAAACAGTCTAATGATTTTGTCAGATCGTTCGAACAATTTTCGTCTTGAAAGTAAGTTGCTTTTGAATGTTTGTATTTTGGGATAAGAAAAATAAAAAACTTAATCCGTTGGAAGGAAATATGATCACAGTAATTGACCTTGGGTCAACAAAGTGCCATTTATCATTTCAGATGTTCTATTTTTCTTTCACTGGAATGAAAGATCATTTATACAATAGATAACCGCAAACAAGAATTTAGTAAGGAAAGAAAAGAATTCAAATTCGATACAATAAATCTGACATCCTCTCAAGTGGAGAGGAGATGGAAGAGGATGTTCTGTCTGTATGAATCTCTCAATCGATAATATCCGAGAACAAATAAATACACTAACGTATTGGTACATTTCCCTCCCAAATTTTTCCTTAAAAATTACAATGTTTTCACAATCGATATTTTATTTTTAATGGGAATGAGTAAAATAGATGACTTCGATAAAACTCCCAGAAATGGATGACAGATCTAACCATGACATGAAAAACACTAAAAGAGATATCAGATAAATCATATAAAGCCTACTGTCGCATAAATAAATTTTTGGTCACATGTTATCCCAGCTATAAAAATTCTCGTTGAGATTTAGAATAGAATTCGTTTAATTCCATTTTTTCAAATTCTAGAATTGGTTCTAAAATAAAATTTCTTCTAGAATTATTAAAATAATTTGGTTAACTTATAATCTTTAGTGAAATGATAATCTATTCATTTTAATGCTCTTCTTAAAATTCCATTATTAAAGCTATTATACATTGAATGAAATATATTTTCGTGATAAAATTATTAAAAAAGTATTAATGTAGGATTTTTAAATATTATAGAGTTATTGAATTTTCAAGAAAAAAAATATACTAGAAATACTTTCTAAATTTCGATCGATCAGAAAGTGAATAGTTTATTGTAGAACAACACCCACGAGTCGAGTTATTCAAACTCTAAATCTCGCGTATTTTCTACTTGCTCCATTTATTTACTTGTCACAAACATAAATTCTTCATACTCGAATGTTTAATCATTAATTTTTTATATTTGTAGAAACTTAGTTTGCTGTTTTGTTAAAATAAATAGATAAATATTAAATTCTATAAATAAGATCTTGCGAAAAAAATATTCAAATTTAGTTTCAAAAGGTATTTTTTTCGATTAATGATCAATTACTCACTTGGATTGAGGTTGTCTAGAGATGATGATTAAACAGATGACGACACCAAAGAGAAACAATAAGAGGAAAAACACGGCAGCACCGCTACCCACTTCCAAGGCTGGCATGGCGCACACGATAACCAAGTCCAAGCTGATAATTAAGAGATAAAGTATCCCAACAACTTTCATCACCAGCATTCCCGTTTTTTCGGTGGCTGGCCCTGTAGAAGTCCAATAAGGAAAGAGGTAAGACAACAATTTGCTTTTTTCTTCGTAAGGTGGTGCTGTGAACATTTCTTCGTTTTCTGGTTTAGAGGGAGGTAAACTGCCATAGCAAGGGTTCTCTATGGCTGCAGGTGGAGATTCGTCGCTATCTGAAGAATCGATACGATTGGTGCGTTTGGCACGTATCATAGTGGTGCCGGCAGTTAAAATCGGATTGGGCACTTCTTTCGATGGCGTGGGACAGGCCGATCGAATGCTCTCGGGTAACAGTTCCACTAAAGTCGTTTTCTGAGGCTGATAGCGTAGGATGAGTACGCAAGTCGATACAAGAGTGTAGGCCATCAAGGTACCTGCAATGATAGCATTCCAAACAATGTTATTCTAAGTAATCGTGTATATGGTCGAAAAAATCTGTTACAGATACTTAGCGATTTAGAAAAGGAAAGCGTTTGTTTAGATCGTCATGTTTCTTCTCTCTCAGAATAAATAAATAGTAAAAAAGATAAAAGAAATTTTAATAATAATCGAATTAGTTTTCTAAATTGCTAAATATCTATAAAAGATAACTTTAATCAATAACTAAATTTTCTAAATTATACATAGAATAGTAGTAAAATTTACCAAGAAGACCGTTGATATAAAGGATCTGATTCTCTATTGAATGCAGAATGCATCAATATCCATATAGAATATAATAATCATATTATATAGTGATCTAAATATTTTGAAAACTACTTATCATTAATATAATTCTAACCTGATTAATATAAAAGAATATTTAATCGATACAATGTGATGATTTAAATAAATTGTTATTCACCATTCATTATTTTAAATACAGTACAATATATTTTCCCAATAACAATATCTCTTTTCTTAATTTTTAAATTTTGTCATTTATAAAGCTATAAAAACGGAGTAGTGGCTTATTAACTGACTTTTTTCCCTGCTAGTACAGATATATATCCAGCTGCGCCTCACCTTTCCAATGCTTGACAAGTATAGAAGTTACGCCCATTGTTGCGAAATTGAATAGACTCTCACTCACCTATGGACATCATTTCGACTAAAACATCCAGACCGACAATGAGAGAGACAACGGAAGTAGCCGCACCCAAAAAACACGTGGCCACTGCTGGTGTTCCGGTGACTGGCCACACTTGAGAAAGTGACCTAATGGGAAAAAGCCAAAATTCAATTCTTTTTTACTCTTTTTTTAATTCGAATAAAATTCTTTCTTTATGAAATTCAAAAACCCATTATTTATTTCAGTTGTCGTGTTGTTTGATGATGGAAAGAGATTGACTATTGTCATTCGTCTTTCACGGGAACTGTAATTTGTAGAATGTCTAGTGAAAGATCACGCTGGCAAGTAGCCAAAGGAAGAGAACTGAAATTCTGTAGAAGTAAAAGTCATTATTGGAAGATGAATTTTGACTAGTAACAACTAAACAAATTTGCTATTATACTCGATTGGTTTATTGGTTAACTTGTAACTAGTAATTAACCTCTTATACGATACCTGATAAAGATATCACGAATAACAATGAACTGTTATCAATAAATGGAGAATTTTCAAAGGATAAGAATAACTTTCATAGTTAAAACTTATCCTATATAATTCCTTAATCGCATGATTTATATGTTTTATTCTAGCGGCATAACAGATTTATCATTAATCACTTTAAAATATAAAATTTTACTTTTCTTTTTTACTCCATACGATTCAATAAGTCAAAAAGTGAAACTTTAATCCGAGTAAATTTATTATTCAATTTGTTTAAACAAGCCGAAAAGACTTTTCGATACGATTAATTACGTTTGCGATTTGCAATCCGTTCATTGTGTTTTCTTTAGCTGTGTTTACTTCTTAACAAAACGATTTTATTACATAGTTAATAAGATTTATAGAGAACGGAGGCTAACATTATGGCTAATAAAATATAATTAATCGAAGATGATAAACTGATTCTTCGTTCTCTTCTAGCTAAAATTGAATGGTCGGAAAGGATATGGTTGATGCCAAAAATGTAAATTAAGAATTCGCCAATTAAAATGTAATTGAATGTTGAATAAATTCAATTTTTTTTATCATTCTCTTCATTCTAAATTTTCATTCTACAATTATGAAAGCATTATATCGACCGCATCATAAAACTTTAACTTCCTAATTTTCATTAATTTTTTAAATGAAATATAATTTTGAACTTTATATATCTAAATAGCTTCGTTTCAATAAAGCTGTATGAAATAATTTCAATACAATAACGGAAAATTAATTATTATAATATGATTATAATTAAAATTTTTAGTTCTCTTAATATTGAACTATTTATATAATAAATAATAGGTATTATGTTATTGACAAAAAGTATTCTTCATATCTTACAACGATCTTTATTATAGAGGCTTTTATACTTTAAGCTAGCTTAACAATTATACAATATTGCAAAAAAGATTTTATATGATTAATAAATAATGTAACATGGAAGTACTTTAGCTGTCTTTACCATATAGCCTATATATTCACTAATTAATTAAACCATTCCTCCCTATTTACTTCTTATTCCGTGCAATGTCACTAGACGGAGATGACCTCAAAAGTACCCGTTTCCATTCTGTGAGTAGGAACTTCGATTTAGAGCCACCGCATCATATAAAAAATATCAAAATTTTCCGATCAAATAGGTACTTACCTAAAAATCAAGCCATCCTTAGCCATAGCATAAACAACCCTGGGCATAGGAAACATAGAACCGAACATACTGACAATCAGACCGGCCAGTGCACCAACGGCAACGATATATTTAGACTTAGTAGCTCCTCGTTTATCAAACATCTGCACCAAAGCCGATTCGGCATTGATTTGGTCATAAGGTAGTACTAAAGTTATCTGCGAATAATTAACCGTAAACAACTGTATTCTCGTAACGTAAATGGGTTAATAATAATAACAGTTATACCATCATACTGGAACTGATATAGGCAGTGAGGACTATAACAAGGCTAAGTATTATCGCCAACGGTATGGACCACTTGGGATTTTTAGCTTCTTCTCCTGTCGTTGCAATTATATCAAAACCAATAAAGGCATAAAAGCAAGTAGCAGCTCCTGCCAGCACCTGGAAGAGAAAGAACATTCATTCAGAGTAGATTCGATTTTAAATGTAATTTTTTTTCCTTCTCCATCTCCGCCATTGCATAACAAATATTTTTTCTTATACTAATTGCAGTTTGTCCACTATAATTAATTCCCTAGACACTGCTCGTTCGATTATCAAGGGCACACCGAGTTGTAGAAGTAAATGTAGCTCGTTTATTTACAGCTTTAATTTTCTTCAATCCGTTTTCATTTTTATCTTTTTTCTCTTGGTGCATCTCGAGTGAAGGAGAATTTAACTAACTGTAACATTTTATATATTTTTTTTAATTTAATATTTTAAATTGCGTAAGAATAGTTGCTAAATTAATTCTACAATTACTGCTGACTAAATTTTACAAAAAAAAAGAGAATTTTGATTTTAATGTATTTTTATTTAACCATTTTAAAGAAACAAAATCTATTTTTTGAGAATCGATAAAAGCAATTTTAAACAAGTTAATTAAAACTATTTTTAATCATATATACTACAATAATTTTTTTCTTTTTTGATATTTTTTAATAAAATTTATTTTAATAATTTTATTTGGAAATATTCCAATATGTAATAATTTAGATTAAAAATTTACAAGTTGGCAACGTGACATTTTTACCAAATTAATGAGAGAATTATATGTTGAATAAACTATCAAAATTTAGAAATTAAATTATGAAATTCCAAAATTATTGTGAAGTTATTAATAATTTGTTAGATTTAAAGTTTAAATTTTATTGCAAATAACTATAAAATATATATTAAAATCTCATCATAAGATGTGTCTCTCTAATCGTTTACTCTAATATACAGTAATCCGATTACATTATAAAACTATTTCATTGCGAAAAACAAAATTACTATACAGTTTATTGTATTTAATTTTAAATTTAATTATTCCAATTTAATAATTGTAATTGATTAAATTACGTTATTATAATTCAAATTCATTCCTCTAATTTCTTTTCCTTTTCCATTATCATAAATAATTATCGTTTATTCTTATTTTTCTAAATTTAAAATATTTATTTATAAAATTTGTGTTTCCTAAAATATTTCAAACGATTTTTAAAAAAAGGCCACAAATCTTTAAAAGAGAGAAAATATTTTTTTCTGTTTAAAACTATTGAATAGTTAATAAAATCACGTTCTTTCCAAATCCTAAAAATAAACAATTTTTTTAAACATTAAAAAATACAATTAAATTTCGCTTTGAAAATATCTAATTTTTCCCCCAATTACAAGTTGTTCAACATTGAAGAACTAGTTATAAATATCAGTTATCTTAAAGGATAAGTGTTCGTATTAGCAAGGCGATACTGCATGCTCGAGGCAATCGTTTATGATCAATAGGCTACCTGGCTAGATAAACCACGTTTTGTACCTCTTCTTGTAAATGGAACCGACTTATTTGGACTCTCCGTGTTCGATAATCGATCTGAAAATTATAACTTTCGTGAGTTTTCTTTTAATATTACTGTTCAGGCCATAAGCATTTATACTTATTTAAATCTCTTCGAACGTTGAAAAACTATTGAAAGTCAAACTGTCTTTTGTTCTAAAATGTTATTTTTATAGAATGAAAAAGCGATAAATCATAAATGAGGAGCATCACTCCGTCATAACTATTATCGCTTACCCCAAAGTAGAAGTGTTGGATCGACTTAGGTTCATTTATAGTCTGGTGTGTCTACCTGCGTCATTGCCGTTCTTGCTGCGGCTTATAACGTCATTCTGAAGCAGTTGAGCAATTTTTCATCCATAGGCGATCTTTTCTTATCTGAAACTTCTCCACATATGCAAAATGGTAAAGCAGTTCTTGATGCAATCAACTCTTTTTATTTTTTACGCTTTTTTTCAATCTCAAAATTGCAGATGTATTTTGGAATGATATTTTAAAAACAATAAGTGCGAATATCGATCATTTTGAATGTTGCAGTAAATTGTATAAGATAAAAACTGCTGTGTTAATGTAACAACACAATTTTTAGTTTTACACGCTCAATCGTGCACGATCGAATTACATTTATCTCGTTATCTGTTCACATCTCTTTTATTAATTTTACCTTTCCGATGACAAGTAGGCTATTTAGTATGTGTATTCGATGTTTCACATCTTGCAAATATTTTTGAACGACTTCTAGTGAAATACGGGAAAGTTGCTGTTATACAAACTAGCTTTTGCGTGAGGACAAATGCTAAACGTTATATTGGAGTGACAGATTATCAGTAAGATATAGATTTATAAAATGCTTCACGTATTTTATTATTGATGATAATCATGAAAACTACACCCGTTTTTCTGTTATAAAACTGTTTTTTGGGGGAAGATTTAACTTTAAACAGTTTATTTATATTCGCCATACTTTTATTAATTCAGTTATCAATTGCCCTTCTTCCACGCCATGCTTAACATAAACATGTGCAAATCTGTTATTGATTAGGTAAGGTTATCGAAAGCACCTGTCTAGCTAGAAATAGTATGTTGAGTTGAAACAACTTTATTTAGTTTTTTATTTATATATCAATCGCGTCGTCTAAATTTAATTATCTGAAGAAAAATTTATGTTTTAAAATAATCTATTCGAACATAAATATATATTAGAACGCGAAAACACTTATATTTATGCAAATAGCAACATATAGATGCTTATACTAATACAACATTCTGACAAAATCAATAAACTCTGTAAATTTTGAAAATTACTAGCTTGTAGTTTCGAAACGTAATTACTTCACTTAATGCATTATCCTCCAAACTTGCATTAAGTAAGCCGAGCAATTTAGTGAAATTTTATTAAATACTTGGGAATAAAGTCCGTCTGATAAATAACTTTTCCAATTAATTAATTAAGCAAATAACTTACTCCTGACCATCCATAAGGAACGAAACCACCATGTTGAGACCAATTTCTTCCATCTACGTAAAACAATCCGGCCGCCATGACGAAGACCCAAACTGCCAAATTGAGAGCATTCAACACGTTATTAAACAACAATGACTTTTTGACACCCGCCACCATCAAAATAGTCATCAGCACGGTTATTAATGCAGCTAATATATCTGGCGTGTGACCTAAGAAAGAGAGAAAGAGAATGAAAAAAAAAAAAAAAAACATTAAAGTTCAGTTTTGATTTATAGGTCTCTTAAAATATCAAAAAATTAACTTAGTTATTTTATAAAAAAATTTTCTTTATTGGTGAAATCAATACTAACGCTCAATTTATCGTACAATACGATGTTTAAACTCGGAATTCCGTGAAAACTTTAATATTACAAATAAGCCAAATAAATATAAAATTAAAGTAAAATAATATTAGAACGGTATAGCAGTCCCGAACGAGTAAAAAGTATATGTAAAAATAATAATCATAAAGTGAACAATAACGAAGTTGTAAAACTATAATATAATAAAAAAGACAGAAGAATATGTTTATCTAAAAATTCCAGGAAAGATAATTTTTTCCATTCTTTTGTTATTGGATATACAATTCTCTTACTACTTATAAATAAATTATGTTCTATCACGTTACTTAAACACACGGAATACGAATTATTTATGAGAAAAACCTCACAATTTATAAAGAAATAATCATGCGCATATATCAGTTGATAAATCAATTTTTTTTTTTAAAATTAGCAACTCATCTATAAAATATAACCGTAAACGTATATTGTTACCAAATATAAAATTTACAAGAAAAACATGCAATTTTGTCGTTGCATCATTTCCAGGCAAACGTTTCTTCTAATATTCTGATCGAATGCGTGAGTAAATTTTCTACAATAAGAGTGGCACTATCGTGACACACGTGTTGTTTCCCACCCGTATGACGTAGAATGTGGACCTCAGTGTTCCACGCTATGTAATATTCATTTGAATGTAAAAGATGAAAAGCTCGTGTTCTTTGTATTAAACCCATCTCGATAGAAATATAAATAATTATATACAATATTATCCAATTTATTTTCAAAAATTTTAATTCTAGAAAATGGCAAAAACTAACATGGCTAATTTTCTTTGACGTCACTTTATCCATCATGAAAAGTAATTAAGTCTGGAGCAATCGTCCGGACACTTCATTAATTTTTCTCATTATAAATTTTTAACGCTTTATATAAATTAAAGTGATAAAATTTTTATGATTTATTTTTAAGAATTCTAACGTTTTCATTAATAAAAATGCGAAATAAAAAATCTAAGAAAACAACTAACTTATTTCATTGAAACCATATTGTGAGAAAAAATAAAATGAAAAATAAATAATAAATAAATGTGAGAACGTTTATCTAAACTGCGTAAAAATTGGAGGATTTTTCATGCAAAATCCATTCTAACTCTTCCATCGATCAAACTTAAGAAATAGATTTTCATATTTATGTTTATGTAGCTAAATTGAACATACAGAAAATATTCACTTACCAATGAAAGAACCCAGACTGTCTCGAATAGTTTTTCCAATGGCTCCATCCACCATAGAGTCAATGCACGCACTGATGGCACAGGCTCCTGCAGCTGTTCCAATTAGATATTCCAAAATCATGTTCCAACCAATCACAAAAGCTATAAACTCGCCTACTGTGACATAGCTATACATATAAGCCGATCCTGTAGTATGAGGCACCCGAACTCCAAATTCTGCATAGCATACACCTGCATCATAAATAAATCAAGACTAATTAATAGATATTACAAAGAGTATTTAAAACATTTGACTCTTGCATATAAATTCACATTGATGATGTTTTATTTATTATTTCGTGAAAGAAAATGGTATGCTTTCCTCTAATTCTCTATATAAAAATAAGAATACTCTTTTTTTTCCTCTATATATAAAAAAGAAAAAAGAGTTGGTTCGGAGAAGTAAATTTATCGAAAACCATTATTGAAAATTACTTTCAATTAATATTTTTAGTAGTAAAATTTTTATGATTAATAGCAAATCGATGTTGTTATTGTCAGAAAAACTACTATTTATTGAACGTATCATTTTTAGCCTTTTTTTCAAACATTCAAAAATATTAAGGCAAACACGAAAAGGCGTTTAAGAAAAATTCAAATGACAAATAATTTCTTCCATTTTTTATTTTTTATAGAAAATATGACGTTTAAAAAATTTTCTGAACAGTTTTAATAAAATGAGAACATTTGACTTCAAACTGAATTTTATTTTTTATCCGAATTCCCTTTTTAAGAGGCTAATTAAAGTTTTCGTTTTTTTAAAGCAGTAAAACGAAGAATTTAATTTAGTGACGGAATTAATTAGTGAAAATGAAAAATTCGAATAAATTTTCTTCAACTCCTCGCAGCCGCCCAAGAGTAAATTATTTGCCTTAATATCGAGAGATTGGTTACATAAATTTTCTCTAATTTGCCTCGAGTCTTTCCTATCATTAGTATTCATAAATGTTGGAGGAATCTACTCCTTTCACATTTTACGTCCAATGTTATTTAAACGAAGTTTTATACGTAAAAATTATTAAACTAACAGTTCTAACGGCGTAAAAAATTTATGTTCGTATCTTAGTGAATCCCTATTTTGAATGCATTATATTTTGCGCGTAAATTTAAAAAAATATTTTTCAATTTTAATATCGAATCATAAAATTATGCAAATATTATAGCAGTTAACGGAATATAAATATAGTGACCTAGAAGAACTTTAAATGGGATATTTAAGCTACCTGAAAACAAGGATGCCACAGCAGCTATGATGAAAGACATGACTACACCAGGTCCAGCCACGTTTCTCGCCACCATTCCAGCTACCAAGTACATTCCGGTACCTACGCAACTCCCGACTCCAAGAGACGTCAGATCTAGTGTCGTCAGACATTTCTATAATAATAATAATGATAATGGGTTGTTAACTTAATACCAAAGATGGTGGAAAAATATGTATAAAAAAAATCTCACCTTGAGTTCTGTTCTACTGCGAGGATCGGAATCGGCAGCTGATCCGAGATCTTTAGTTCTCAGTAACTTTCCAATAAGACTTAACAATTTCTGCCGAATATTCTGATCCCCACCAACAAACATGCTCTCAGCTTTAAGGCTGTAAGATAATTTCAAACGTATTAATCATTATCCGTATTGATTAACAATGATTAACAGCAGGGAGTTGTAATTTTATTATATAGCAAATAGACGTAAACCGAGTAAAATTCATAATTATTTTAATTATTTATATACGATATTTTTTATTACTCTTATTTATAAAGAATGTTTCTAATTTTGGATATATAACATATATAATTTAATCATTATATAGATCTATATTGCCATGACTGGAATCAGTTAAAATTATTATTAATTTAATTACTAAATTACTTTAATTTATTTAATTACTAAAATCATAGTATCGAAAATTATATATTTGGAAATAAATGTAGAATGAGTAAGAATTACATGAGTATGGAATTTTATTACAAAATATGAACATTTTAAGATTAACAGGAGTTCTTATTTTCTTATAGTGTAAGTCCTCATTTGTCCTGATTGATATATTCAATATACAGATAAATCATGTCATCCATATAATTCATCTTTCTCAATGATAAGCTTTATAATCTCTGACTGAATCTCTGTTATCCAACTGCTGTATTAAACAAAATACATCGCTTGAAAAATATGTAATAACATTCATTATAAATAACTTTTTAGTTTTTTATGCCACTGATACAAAACATTGCAAAATGAAAATCTTTTCATTTTACAGAGAAGTGATTTTTTTATCATTCCTTACTTCTAAACAAATTTTAATCGTATTAAGATACTCCAAATTGTTTTTGCTACTTGAACATATGGAAAAAAAAATTTAGTTTCTTGATTGCATTTAACTTTAACTCATTTCTGAATATCGATATTATCAGAAATTAGCCTAAATTTATATTAAGTTAAACGATTTTTTTTTAAATGTAATTACTATATTCTTACTTTTAACAGATTCAAACATCCCAACTTTTAAATATTCTTATTTTATCTATTAATATTTATTTTGTGATTTACACGAATAAACTGGATTAGTTGTTAAGCATTCTGGTATCTTAATTATTAATAAATAAATTAAAAAATATTTTTTTCTATTGTAAAAAGCTTTTCAAAATGGCAATAATTCTTTGGTGAAAGATATTCTAAATATCTTTACTAAGCAAAATACTAAGAAATCCCATCTTATAAGGAAGTTGTGATTGCAATATGGCATTAAATATATATAAATTCAATTGCTGCCTCATAGATTAACATGGTTTCATAAATCCTTTGAATTCAGGTGCCCGAAAGCAGAAATCCGCAGAGGAGAATAATTTGTTCAATCTCTGCAACAAAACCAATCGAAAATCACGGCAGAATTCTTTTGTATTTTATTTTCGGGAATGTATTGGAAGGACATATTCTGACAATAGAACAGAACTAAGACATGTCGAAGACACCTGACACAAATCACGAGTCTGTCGATCAGGAGGCCACTAAGCACAATTATGATAGGGGAAACTTCATTACTGCTTCTCATTCAAACTCTATTTTTGTCAATAGGAAATCATCCTGGTAAAAAAATCTTATAGTAATGTTAACGATTTTAATCTTTCGGTATTTCGTTGTCTGGATTCTTTCATTGATTTTCTCCTGACACAGTTCAAAATCAATATACTTTCTGTCTATTTAGACTCGGTTGCATCAATGAATGCAGTTAAATTATCCGTACAAATTTAAATTTAATTTGGTTATTAAGGAATAATAATAACAGTTATAAGGATTGTAAAACACGAACGGTTTATTTAAAATATTTTCGACTACATTCAAAAATATTTCCGGTGTACATGATGAAATTTGATATTAAATCAGAAAAACTTTTTCAGGAAAAATTTAGATTATTATTACTTAGCACGGAATAACAGTAATAAATTTTTTTTTACTTCTAAACTCGAAATAGTGCAATAAAAGCTTATTTTTCTCCAACTAAAATAATAGTAATAAAATCTTGACTATTTAATCTAGAAAGAGAACGAGTAAATTGTGAGTTTTAATAGGATTACGCAATGAAATAATAAATATAAATTTCATTTAAGAATCTTCAGTTATTAACAATTCAACTGTTAACAGGAACAAAGAAGTAAAATAGAAAAAATCCTTTAATATAAAAAATAGACAATGAAAATTGCATTGCATGCTTTAAAGTTAAATGAAGTTAATCTTATACTGTACACACACATATATATATGTGTGTGTGTGTGCATCTATGTATGTATGTGTGTGTGTTTGTGTGTGTATGTATGTGTGGATGGGTGTGTGTGTGTGTGTGTAAGATTAGCTTCATTTAACTTTAAACAATAGCTGTTCGCAGCAACTTCAATCCCTTCCTTCTAAATCTTCAGAAAGAAACATATATTTCTTTCTAGAATAGTAGAGATAGCAGTTTTAATAAATAAAGAGCAATAAGAGAATAACTTCTCTCGAAGTCTTTTTTGAGACATTCAGAATGGAACAGGATGAAACGCAAAAATCAAATTAAAGAAAAATGCTAAAAGAATTAAAAAATATCTTTAACTTTATTACTTTTCAGACTAAAAATTCTAATTGAAAGAGCGATGAAACATTTATTTTCTTTCTGAAAAATAATAAATTTGTGATTTAAAAAGATATGACACTTTTGCATAAGCAAAATAAATATCTTCCCATCATCTGTTTTTCTTGTAATAAATATTATGTACAGTAAAGTGCTCTTCTTTTTGCTCTCCTTCTTTAGAATGCCAAGATTGGAAAAAATTGTTGATTTAAAGGAAATGCACTTTCCTAATGTTTGCACAAATTTCCTGCACTTATCTCGGAGGAAAAGGATATTTTTTATTTATTTTAATTACAGTATAGGCAAGATCCGAATATTGTAGATATAACATCTCAATAAAAACCAACAAAAATAGTATCTATATAATAAAATTTACAATTTATTTTGCTTGGAAAATATCATATTGCTATGGAATATAAATCTAATAATATCAAAATTTCATTCATAAAAATATCACTAAATAAAATTATATTCAGTTAATTTTTTCTTTAGAAATTAAAAATATATAATTACAGTATATAATATTTAAAAAATTAAAAATAGCAAAATTTACATAACTTCATATTTTTAATCAATTTGGATTTCATTAAAAATATGGAAAGAAAAATTAAAACGGGGAAAAAATATCTCAAAACTGTAAAGTTTGGAATATTTCCAAAAAAATTTCTTCGAATCGAGTTCTTGCTATCAACACATTAAATCCCGTTAGCGACGATTTAATTAACTTTTCGTAATTTTTAATTAAATCATAATTATTCTTAATAGAAAACAGTTAACTAAAAATTAATAATATCCAAACTGCTAAGAATTAAAAACCATTTAAAAACTGGCGATATAAGAAAGCGTATATATCTTGTAGATGAATGAATGAAAAGGATATTTAACCATTTACGATTCACATACAAAATGTCAAAAGTCAATCTAATTATTTTTTAAAATAAACGTTTATTATTCTAATAAATTTTTTAATCTTTTGTTCTGTTAGATTTTATTTTAAAAATGAGTAATTTTTTCTTCTAAAGAATATTAAAAATTGGGACCGGTTAACCATCGATACTTGTTTCAAAAACACGAATTTAGTGGATATGTAAGGAAGGTCATTTCGGCCAAAATTGCCAGAAAAGAATGCGCTTCGTTGGATAAATCAAACTTCAAGATTTTTATCTAAATAGTTTTAACAGAGTTTTAGTTACTGCACTTGTTAGTCTTTTTTTTCTTCAAAGACAAGCTGAAAGCCAGAACAGAACTCTACAATTTTATCCGGACATTTTCTTTTCTTTCAATATTTTTAAACCGCTTTAAAGCCAAAATTTTATAGTAAATTTAGCTATTTTCTTTTCACTCCTGAAACACTTTTTCCTTCTTTAAAATTTTTTAATTCGCATGAAATCAAATAATGTCTTTTCTTTTTTTGGAAGTTAGGAAAAGTCTTCCAAAATGATTGAAAAACCAACGATTATTAATTAATTTTAAGCTAGGCGTCGAAAAATAAATTGCCACCATTATAGAAATAATAAAAATTCTGCAAATTTTTATCGATTACAAATTTCATTCAAGCGAGCGCAATTACTCGCAATTGCTATAAAACAATTTTTCCCTCCAGAATAACAACAATAATAAATGATAAATTTTTTTTTTAATGCAAATCTAGTTATATCCGCGGATAACTTCTTATGACATATTGTATAAACACACGGCCACATTTTAACGATCTAATTTACTTGTAAAACTTTAATGGGTTGAATTATTGATCTGCAGCGTGTACTAGACCTAGTTACATTACAGACGATACCGTCCGCCTTATTTTATATTGTCTACATATCTTCCACCCTTTGGCACAAATAAAAAAAATCTTGCATGAGAAAAAAGCGATACAGAAAAAAATATCAGCAATGTAAACATTCCGCTTAATCTAACAATTAGGGTTTTGCATAAGTAAGGAGAAAGAAAAACAAATAAAAATTCCATATGATTATATTTACCTTTCAGTTACTGATATGAAAGAGGGCCATGCGGCCGAATTGTCTTCGTAATTGGCAAAACCGTCGAGTGAAACGGATCAAACTTCCTCTTCTACATCCGCAGCTTGTATCAGTCCGGACTCCCTCTGCCTAAAATCGTCTGACGTCGACGTCGGAGCATTGCGTTGTCACGGGTGACGCCTGCACGCATTTGGTTGGTGGATTTTCTCTAGTATCGTGGGCAGTGCCAATCCGGCATCGAGAGTGGGAGAACTAGCGAGAATAAAACGAGAAGAGAAAGTGCACTCAACGCTATTCTTTGCCGTTCATACGCTGGAGATACTGTTAGATTGTTTCTTTTAACAATTTATCGTTCGATTAGCGAAGAATCGATTCCGAGAGATAAAGATGTCCGCTATAGAAGCCAGAGAGATTCCGATGATAGCTAATTATTTAACGATGCTGCTTGGGAAATATATAAGGCCGACAAGAAAAACATCAAAGTTTAATTAGATCACTTATTAAAATTAAGAAGAAAAGCGTAACCTCGTTCGATGAAGGAACATTCTAAGTATTGGAAGAATTTTTCAGAAAACTAAGTTTGTTTTATTGGTATTTTCGCCAACTTTATGTCGGTTTTTATATCTGCTTCAATGAAATTCCCGAGTTGACACATTGAATTCTAAAGTTTTATTTTATGCTTTGCTCAGTTTAGTAGTATTGCTTATTATAAGTTTAAAAAAATTAATTTAAAAAATTCATTTTCGTTGTGAGAGTTTTCAAACTTGGATTTAAAAAAGAATTAATGTCAAATACGAATCTATCTATTCGGAGAGATTAACTTTCGATGATACTGACACATCGGAAGAAAGAATTATTATAAGCATTAAGTAGAATTATTGTAAGCATCAAAATCATCTAGAAGAAAAATGACAAGTCAAAAACATTGCTGACTACAGTAAGATACTGAAGAAACATTAAACTCGAATGAAAACCAGACTGCTATTCTATAAAATACTATATTTTCTTATACCAACGAAAAAAAGAAGTGAAAGAAATGAGAAGAATTCCAAAGAGATTATATAAACTAGAATGGAAGATGTCGGAATCTTTTCGAATTTAACTGTCTTCTATCTGACCACGAAGGATTTAAATGTCTTTCGTGGTTTTATTTAGTAGATTTAGTTTGATGCAATGTGAGTGAACCAATTCTTTGGTTCTGAACATTACATCTAATCAGTATTCATCTAAAGTTAGTAACATAAAAAAAAAAGCAAAATATGATTTGTAAATGTATAAAAATTCCTAATTCAGTGCAAAGAAAGGATGAAAAATGAAAATATAAAAAAAGCTCTAGAAAATTTATTACTAGCACCTACACGAAAACCAGCTACATGAAAGTCATTTGTTCCTAAAGGTTAGATTCCAGCTACGAAGTAAATTTTAAATTATTTTCCCTTTTACCAAAGAATTATATAGGTTAATGTGGTTTTATGTGAAAATTTGGTATACGTTTAAACTTGAATTGTTAAGGAAACAAATAGTGGAATTCTTGTGGCCTATTACTTGAGTTTCATACAGAAATTTTTATAAGCTTATATATTTTTCATTTCTCTATTTTGTTCAAACAAAAGTAGTACAGTAAAGTATGATTCTGTTAAACAAATCATACTTACCTCAACAAATATCACTCAGGCAAGACCAGATCAAAAGATAAAATATCAACTGTCTTGAATATCAGACCAAACAACATATCATATAATAATAAATGGATGAATGATTTTCTTAGAAGGATGAAAGTAATCATTTTTTTGGATGGTTTCCATTTTAGTTCCATTATTGATACATTTTCAGCCATTAAAAACTATTTATACAGGTTTCATTCAAAATCTAATCTGACATAAATCGGAAATCTTTGAACCACACTACAAGATCTCTTTTCAACATTATAGTATAACATTTTAAATCTATTTAATTATTCTTCGTTCCCTCATTACTATAGTGTTGTGATCAGAAGTATGAGCTTGAACGAATACCAAGTTCATAATATTTGAATTATCATTCAATCGAGCTTTTGTTGTGGGTTTTGAGCAGAATAATTAATAATATAGTAATACGTAGATAAGTCTTAAAATTTTTATAGACTTATCTACCTATACTTGCTTCTTATAAGTCTAATACCTAGGTACTGCATAAACATGGAAATATGTTAAGAGATTTAATAGGATTAATTAATTTCGATAATTATAATATGTAAATAAGTTCTAAAAATAAATGTACTTTACCAAATATTTATATGAGCAGTTTATTGACAGTTGGAAAACATGGACGAAGATTTCATTGGAATAAACAAGTTGGGAACTCGTTCGTAATCTTTTTCTTAGTAAAGCAGATGACTGTATCTCATTTATGAGACCCCTTGGTAGACATCAGGTTCGACATATCCAAGTAGGATCGATAACTTTACTTACTAAATTATTATTGTTATCATAAGGATAAATTTCATAAAAATTTTTAAATAAATTTCAATATATATTCTTTCTCATAAATTGTGAAAATAATTAATTTAATGCAGATATTCATTCAATTCGTTTTTTATTTATTTACTTTTAATTTATTATATTTATTTATTTCTACTTAGTATTGTCAATTTTATCTTCAGCTTTATTTACTTTTGAATCCTACAAGAAAGCTCATCGGAAAAATTTTCTTTATATGTTTTTTAAAATTAATTTTCGTTTCGCAAGAACGATTTAATTCTTTTTGACTATTCTGTCAAACTTGATATTTTGTGAAATATGATATGTGAGATAAAATATAATTAAAATTCATATATTTTTTTAATCGTGAAAACATTGAATGTTAAGAAATAAAAATATTTAAACTGTCTCGATTATATTTTAATTAACAAATATTTTTGTTTCTAGAAGAAAAATTGTACTGTTTTTCTCTTTATGAGCATAAAACATCTAGTTATTATTTTAAAAATAATAATAATTAATTAATATTGTTAAAAATTTTTATTATTTTGAACAATAAAAAAAATGCGAAATATAATCGAATTATTATCGATTAAATTTCGTTTTTTTTTTTTTTTTTTGATGATTCGCTGGTGTAATTCAAATCACCAACCAACTAACCATTAACTCGATTTTAATATTTTTGCATGATCGGCCGAATGGTCGCAGTTACGCGAATTTTGTTATCATTATAGTTTACTTCCTTATTTCACTTATCGTTTCAGAAATATCTTTTCTGATCAGCCATTTTAAAAAATCCATAACTTATTTTATATATCTACTACATCGACTTATTTTTCTATTTTTCCGACCTGTATGAATGATATGTAAAAATGTTTATCAAGAAATGTATAAATAAAGAAATAAAATTCCATGAAAATAAAAAATGACTTGATCTCATCACCAATCCAGACATAAGAAATTAAGATAACAGATTTTATCTATTATCGAATAGAATTTATTTACTGTTATTTGTGTGTTTTTTCTACTGAAAAAATAAGTCGCTTTATAAATATTTACGTATTTGAAAACATATCTATGTTATACCAATTAAGGAATGATATACTCTTCCTAGGACATAATTGGTACAACAACACATTTTTGCCATATATTGTATTTTTTATCGATATTTTAATTCGAATAATAAATAGCATTGTTAACTGTTCATGATATTAATAAGAAATAAAATAACTATAATATACAATATAATTAATAATAGGAATTTTTTAGACTAAGTGCCAAATTTTAAAAATTTTCTTGTTCTTTGATTAGCATTTTCAATAGAGTGATTAATTAGGTATAATTTTTAATGTATATTTAAATCAAATTTTTAATATTTTATTTTTTATTGATTCAATATTTTATTATTATTTTTAAAACGAATTTAAATTTCTACATTCTCATCCTTAAAATTCTCTACATGTGTCTTAGAATGGCAAATATAATACTTAATAAGATATTGGAGCAATATATAAAATTTAATTATATAAATTGATTAAATTTAAAAAATAATTTTTATTATTTTCCAAAAATAATAATTTTCGAGACATCATATTCATGTATATAATATGCATGTTTGTTAGCATTAAATCTGTTCTTATGTTTACAGGTCTGATACAAACTAAATTTCTATATATACGTGTAAGAAATCCAACAGCCAATATAACGATAGATTTTTTTTTATCATTCAACGATAAAAAAAAAATTAATTTTACCAAATAATCAATAATTAATTAAATAAGAAAGATTGGACACCACTAACCTAAGAGAATTTTGAAAGTGGATTTTTTTTAAATTTTGATTTGTTTTGAAAACTCTTAATATTTATATGCAGTCAGAAAAAAATTAAATTTGAAATATATAACAATAAATCTATGAGCCAAATATATTTTGATCTAAAATTCTAAACTATCAATTTTATCCAAGATAAATTTGCAGGCCCTCAAGTGATAGAATCGCTCTTGATTTCATGTGAACTTTTGCGGAAAGTAAACTCCATTTTAGTTAATGTCACAATTTTAATAATGTGTAAAAATTCTAGTTACAAGAAATACAAATATTTCTGAATTGCTATTGCTTACAGAAAAACTGAATTCTACCTGAATAATTTTATTAAATTCAGGTAGAATTAAATAAAGGAGAAAAACGTTTAAAGAGCATATTTATTTACTTAATGCAAAGTTGACATTTATTTCTATTTTTCTGCCTTTACGCACGTTAGTAATGCACGAAATACTTATAACCAATAAAAATAGACATCAAAACACGTAAATTCATGACAAATATTTTTTTCTTGAATCTATGCATTAAAATTTTTCTAAACACTAAATAAACAGCATTAGGTCTAGCAATTATTATATTTAGACTGTGTGGTAATGGTTGGCAATGAAGAAATAATTTATTTTGGGTTATATCTGCATGTATTTATTATGCTACAAAGAAATTGAATTTAATAAGGTGCATAATTAATAAAATTTTAAACCATCAGTTATTGATCAAAATCTGGAATTAAAATATATTTTTATTGATTCTAAAATATGTAAACAAATTTGATATAAATATTTTCGCAAGTTATTCTGCATAATAAAATGTGCTAAAACCTTGCAGATAAATTTAATTTATAGACATTTTATGTCCCATAATATCTTTAATAAAAATAAAATGTTTTAAAAGTATTTAGCAATAAAATAGTTTGCATCACTTTGGAATCTATAACGATATAATGTAGTATATATGATACTGATAATTTATTTTATATATAAAATATTTATATTGTTATTTCATATGAATATATATATATATAGAATATGTATAATTAAAATCTTCAACATCCCAAAGTTTTATCTTAATTCTCCCTTATGTTAATTTTTGTTTAGTATTTATGATAAATTTTATAATTTTTATCCAAAAATCTTCCAACTTTTATAATATTAAATTAAATATAATAATATTTCAAATCAAGTAGTCTGAACAGATAATTAGTTTTGAAAAGTAATAAAGGTAATTGTGGTTTTCTATTGTATCAAATGCAAACGATATATTATAACATAATAAATGATCAAAAAGTAAATAAGATACTAATATCAAGTTCATATGCTGTTGATAAAATTCTTATCTGAACAATAATTACTTTATGACAATGTATCGTGAATATTATTATTGAGAAATGATTGAAATTGTAATTCAAGAAAGAATCAAATTCATTTTTCAGTTTATCTGATGATAAACCCGAAAATAATGTCGCATTATCATCTAGATGGAAAAAAATTTATTTTCAATTGTAGAGAATACTGTCGAGAAAATTGGTGTTATTCTGACCGAAACTGTAAAAAAAAATAAACTGTAATCTGTCTCGAAAACTAGAAAATTTTCGTCATATCTCAATAACGTATACAGTAGTCAGCTTCACGTTTTCGTCAAAAAATAATTCATAGGACACATTCATTAAATTCAGTTTGATATTAAAATTAATGAATTTTTAAATTATGTTTTCAACTCTAAGTGATAGTTAAATATCACAAATTATAATTTTGAAATGTTACATAATCTAATTTTTTAATATTCAAATTTTTAACCAATTGAATATTAAAACCACCATAGCTACCATATTCAATACTATTTGAAATGAAGAAAATCATTTTCGTATTTATTAAATACAATGCAATTATCAAAAATTTCTATCTAATGAGATAGTTAATAAAAATACTGAAATTGTTCCAGCTATATCGGTCGTTTTATGCTATAATGATTCCATATACAGTAGTAGATTCAATTAGCAATCCTATTTCCAGGAACGCATTATTAGCATTAACGGATATAATTTAATTTAGATAAGCATAAACCGATATCATTATACAATAAATTTTTCAATTTACGTATTGAAAAATAAATAAATAATTTTTAGTACGCTATTAACGATATAAATTTATTTAAAAAATAATAATAAATGAATTATTTCATAGAAATTACTTGATTTTATTCGATTTTCAATATAAGTCTTTCCTTTATTTCAGTAAATTAGGAAAAATATAATTATCTACGGAAAATATAAATCCAACAATATCAAGAAACTCTCGTATTCTTTTGATGTCTCATTAAAATAAAAATCCTTTCAAATTCGGCTGATTTATTTGGGATTTAGAATAATAATGATTCAGGATATTACTGTAAAGATTCAGGAAATTACAGTAAGTCGTTCTTATTGCATTTGTGACATAGACTCGTATAATTAATTTTTTCTGCTTTGTCACATAACCACGAAACACACTAAAACACATAAATATCACGAAATCATTAAAAATGAATTTCATCATCGTAAAAGTAACATAGAGGATTTAGTTTCATGTCGAAATATTGTAGTTAAATTAAAATTTTATTCTGTATAACTAACATTGATAATTATGATTATTAAATATATATATTTAATTATATATATATTTAATTACCAGTGTTAGTTAAATAGGAAAAATATTTTTCCATATAATCATTTAAATATGTATAAATCTATATTATATAGAGCAGCGGTATTCAAATTTTTTTATTTAGCTCATGATTTTACTTTTACTTCTGATTTCCATTTACTTCTATGGCCTCCACTCTTATAGTAGCCTCGCCATTGATTTATTTTGGTTTTGCTTTTATTCACGCACCTTCTATAATACAGCGTGGTTTCTGTTGAGAAACTGCTGATATAGAGTACAAAGTTTCCTATACATGACATTTTGTTTATTGTAATTTTCCGGTATATGTTGTGAGAATATTCTAGCGAGATGAAATGTCATAAATATGGTGATTTTTTTTAAAGAAAAATAACAATCGAGAAAAATGTTTTGCTATTTATAATTTTAAATAATACGTTTGTATATGATAATAAACAGATGCTGTATTTCATGTTATGCGATTAAAGAACGATAATTTATATACAGTATTTATTTTTCATAGAGAATAATATTATAAGCAATTTAAAATATAATTTAATACTTTCTAAAACAGAACAATGGCAGAAATATTATTAGCGTGATAAATGTTATTAAAAACTTTTTAAATCATTTTTACCATGATAATATTCTTGACAAGTAACTCAACTTAAAATTTAAAAGAAAGGAAATTAAAGTCAATTTCAAAACATTACAATTTTGGAATAATCATAAAAATATTTTTATGAAAATAATTAGCTCGGATTATTTAAGGAATAATCAACACTTCTCAAATTATATTTGTTATTCTATTATAATGTATTATTTTATCCAATATTTATAAAAATCAATTTGAATGGTTATGATAAAAAAAGCTAGAGTATGGTCATATAAAAAGAAGAATTTTTATCAATTTTGTAATTATCAAATTATCAAAAGGAGAAAAACAAGATAGGATAACGAAGTAGAATTGATAAATTTGAAACTGAATAAGATATATAGTATTTTATCCAAATTTTCTTAAACATATGTTTCTGATGCTAATCATACATTGATTAAAAAAGTATTACTATAAAGAAAATTATAGGAATATACAATAAACAAACTATTATATATTAAACAAATTTGTGAAACCTTATCAGAAAATTTCTCAGAATATTGAAAAGATCTTATGATATCTTATTTATTAATTTATCTAATAGTATCGTATTACTATGTAGATGATAAAAGTCAAGAAAAACGGTTGTAAGATAATTTTTAGAGAAAAAGTATCATTTATATTCAACATTTCTTTATGAAATACATCGTTGTTATATTTAATACAGTTTTGATTTCAATTAAACCAAATATTTTAAAAACCAATATCACTTAATTTAATTTGATATTTCTTATAAAACTTCCTTAAAAGATCAGAAATAAATATAGAGAAGTTAAAAAATTTTTCAAAAAGATATATTATTGAATTATGATTATGGATTATTTCAATAGTGGGAGTCTTTTTTTTATTTCTATTTTTTTAGAGACATATTCAATTATGATCATGTCACAGTCTGAAAATTTTTCAATCAGAGGCAGATATTTCTGCTGGTCGGGTCTGTATCTACATAGAGTCCCACTGTAGGGATCCCAAGAATAGACCTGGGCAACAGTCATATTTTCGATTTCTATCACTGGAGTAATGATCCTTGTGATATACAACGGCCACCACTAACTCCTTTCGTTACTTTTTACGACACGAGGATAAAATAATGAATGTACAGTATTCTATCCCATATCGAAAGATGGATTAGAAGCCGTGCTTCTTCTTTACATTCTTATATAGAGAGTATAGCCGTCTGCTTCTTCCTCCGATGACAATAGAAGCCGTATTCACGAAGATATCTCAGAAGATACTTATAAATTGAAGAATATGAAGCCACAATGGACAACTTTTAAATTTGACTTTTTGAATTACTTGCTACTTTCTATGAAAATGGCGTCTGCCAGTGGAAATAATTATACCAATAATAGGAAACTGACAGCGAATTTGAAATGATTGGCCAACACAATGAATATATGTATATGAATCAGTTGAAGTTAAGTTTTATCATTAGTTTTTACCTAAAGTATTTTGTATAAAAATTCTGTCAACTCCAAATGTTTTTTGTGCCAAAACAAACAAATGTCAAACGTATGTCAAATAGCATGCTAAATTACAATGACGAGATACTTTTTTTAATGGGATTATTCCATTTTTATTGCATTATAAACATTATATATTGTAATTTTATGAATTTAGAATCATTCATATTTTGTTTATTTGGTTCATTGGTTTAGAAATCTTTTTAATAAAGATTATACTTACCTACATTTATGCCATAGAAATATAATGCTAATATAAATTGAGACTCAATTATAGTATAGTTGATTGGGAAGTTGACCAACTCTCTTTGTTTCCGGGCCTAAAACTGGAGTTAAATTTAAACGTTTTCATTTCATATTTCAAGCAGACAAAAATTTTTCATGTATAACATATTGAAGATCATCAAAATACCAATCGCTTCATGATTCATAATTTTTAAAAATAAATTTATATTTAGCCATCTTTGGAATAGGTTTACATTTATCGATTATTCAGGATAAGATAAAGTAATTGATAAAAATTTTTACACTATATTGGTTAATTTTATGCATAAATACAGATTAATTTGTTTGAATAAATGCTATTTAACACCGAGGATAATCCACTTTTAAATGCTATTACTCGTTCCTAAGTGGAGCTTCAGAATTTTATAGGAACATGAATTCTATATTTCTATGAAATTCTGAAGTTTTGACGTAATTGATGCCTCCTCACACATTCCGTAGCAAATAGATATTTCTCAACTCGAAATTCTGAAGAATATATTTGGAATTTTTCGTATGAAAATGTTATACATATAAAAATTTTGACTTGAAGCAAAAGTGGCATCATTTCTGAGGATTGGAGTGACATAACTTTTACTCATCTAACTTAATATCGCAAAATTGTAAGCAAAGTATTCTTTTAACTATATTTCTTTATATACTTTGTATGGATTCAAATGGATATAGTGTACTAATTATAAAAAAGAAAATTCTGCTTACATTCTTTTACTAAAAATTGGGTCTACCCAAATAACGAGAGAGATAAATCTTTTTTTAACATTTAAGAGTTATAAAAATAAAAATTTACTAGACTTTTACAAATTTATATTTACAAATACAGGTATATATAGTATTTGAAACAAAATTCATAAATATTTATAGCTATATAAATTTATAATAAAATGTTCAAGAAATATTGAGTAAAGTAGATATAGTTTCATTTATAAATACTAAACAATTCATGAAAAGAAACTGTTCATAAAAACGTAGGAAAAATAATAAGATTGCCATTGTCTTCACAATTATTATGTAATATTCTATAATACAGTAAAATGTCGTTAATTTAATATCTGCTAATTCAAAGTATTTGTTAATTTGAAGTAAATTACAATCCCAAATCAAAGTATTCAATTTTAAATAGTCATTATGGTGACAAATTCGAAATACCGTAATTTTTAGCCTACTTTTTGAAGGAAATGGAAGCTTATAAGATCAGGTCAATTCTGTCTGTCTCTCACTAATAATTTTTGAACTAATTAGTAGATTTTATAAAATTTGGCAATGATGTTCTGCCATTAAAGAGCACCTCGACACCGCATCCTTTAATCGTACAGGACAGAATTTCATTTTTATCAACATTTTAATTTATATCAATGTCACTAGATGGCGTTAAGTGTTAGGACTAACATGACACCTGATTTTTTAACAAACCGCCTCTTATCTCAATATCAATCACAATGACATTCATGATCCCGATGTGACATAATCCTGATGGGACGTCACAAAATTCCGATAATTTATAACGTTATGATGACATAATTGTGCATGGCATCATGCTAACATCATATTGCCGAGATGATATCATCCTGACATCAATGTTGATAAAATTAGAAACGCAAAACCAATAAACTCCAAATGCTAAATAAATGACACCTTCGGAAAATAGATGATTTCAGTTCTTTCTGGAACTTCTTAGTTAATTCTAAGGAAATGTTATAAAGGGTCCACTAAACTGGTTCGAAAAAATATGGTAAACCGATATTCCATCTCGGAGTAGAAAAGGGGGTTTGAATTTTATTTTATGTTTATTTTATGGCTTAGAAAGCGCTATTATTCCATCATTTGAATGTTTCATGCTTATAAAAATATCCCTTCACATATGGGTTTAAAAAAATTATACTGAAAAAGTTATCATAAAAGTGACAGCTACCGGATTTGACAGATTTTTAATCTTAGTCTTAACTATTAAGACTATTCAATAATCAGCACTTCTAGCAGTTGACAAAATAAAAACTTTAATCTAAAGCGAACGTTTTCGATAGTCTAAGCTGCCATCGTCAGGCTCACTTCACAATATTGGCTTATAACAGAAAACTACAAAAGAATAAAAGAACAGTAAACTTTGACGAGAACTTATTTAAATTTTAAGGAGTCTTACGTATACTACCAAAATAATTAATATAACTAATAATCAAGATAACAAGATCAAAACAACCCTTGCTGTAACCGTTGGCACAGTAACTGCTACGTTTAGCACCCAAGCGTAGAATCGTATATTTAAGATTCGGGGGTAATTAAAATCTTAATATAACACCAAAATGCTAAAATTCACAAACACTAATAGAATCAGTAGAACACTAATAGGTTCAGTAGAATCTGTAGGTACCCCTTTATTGCACAAGCGGTTGCTTGGGCAATAAAGGGGTTCCCTACAGATTCT
>WUQG02062288.1:0-27977 GCA_011317285.2 Androctonus mauritanicus | reverse complement strand
ATTTTCAAATTTCCCCGCACTTTTTTCAATTAAAATTCTGAGGATCTGTTTTGTTTAGTTTTACATGTATTAAAATTTAATTAAAATTCTCTAGAACCATCTGTACTGTATTTTATTTAGTTGGTGAACAATAAAATTTCGTTTTCTTTTTATTTAGTGTTTATTTTTTTCCTTTAAAAGACTGTAAATGTGGCAATTTTCTATTAAATATATACAGCATATGTAAACCTTCAATTATCCGGCATATTATATATATATATATATTTAACACAAAACGACAATATTAATATCAGTCTATAATTTTATTTAATCATAGAACCATTATATATGAAGATGAAAACAGCAATTAATTAACTAGTCAGTTTAATTTTTTGAAAATGATTCATACACTTGATTTTCTGCTTTGTCCATAAGAATGTCGATAATTCAAAATGATGATGATGATAAACGGATTCTACATAATTTCCTATCGAAATATCTATACAAAAATTACTTTAAATATTAGTATCCCGATTTTCAACGTAATTTTCGATAAGAAACAAACTTTTAGCCATTTCTTTTAATCAAAAATGATCTTATTTATGATCGAAATTTATAAAATTAGATTGGCATAAATATATCAGTTTGATTTTGATATCTTTAATATTCCAGTAATGTTTCAACTACTTTTATTCTTTTTTAATTTTATTTTAAAATTTTAATAAAATAATTATAACTATAACTTCATACGCAATTTTTCCTAAAAAATTTTGGTTATAATAATAATTTTTTTTTTATTTTCATTGATTTATATACAACATTGATTATAAAATTATGTAGGAAAGAAAACGAAATTTAATTACTATATTTCCAAGTATTTTTTGCCAATTTTTTTTTATTTGCAAAATGATCTTAATATATTCATTTTGTTTACCCGAGGAAAATATCTTAACAATGTTTGATAATACAAATCATTCAAATTTTTAAGAAACATTTTTACTAGATAATTAACTAATTAATGCATAATTATTAATTTTAAGATTCCTACATAATCCTGTTACAAGATGGCGGTCGTACAAAATACTACGTTGCTAATCGTCAATATCTTTGAAACTATCCATATTATATGAAAATTAATGTAATCATTCAAAAAATACTTTTTCTGAAAAATTTTATATAAAAAAAAAAAGTGCCTTATTCATTTGATTGTCTATCGGTCCGTCCGCAAAATATCTCAATTAATGATGAAAATAATTCATCGCGGAATATTTAAATTTTATATATATTTTTTTATTTTTAGTTAAACTGTAAGTTAATTAATTTTAAAGCTTTCATGAGGATTCATTATGAGATAATGTCAGTTTGAAATTTTAAAAATATCTTCAGAATATAGCATTCATTTTATTATCATTATTGTTTTCTTTTGTAAAAAAAATGGCTATAGTTAATTTAAGAACATAAATAAAAAGTTTATCTAGAAATAATTTCTCTCCTTTATTTTCAACTTCTGATAATCGACTTATCAAACTTATCCATTAAGCAAATGTTCAAAATAGCAATTTAAGACATCCAGAAGTTTATTCAAAAGAAAATCATTATAAAATACTTCTTTAAAAATAAGAATAGCGGGTTCATTATAGAAATATGATTGAACAGATGATTGTTAAATCATGCGATACAAGGGAGTGAAAAAGTGTTGAATTCATAGAACAATGAACTACGACATAAAGAGAAACACTTGACTCTTCTCCATCCGAATAGATGATGATAAGATTAGTTAATGCATACAGAGTAGAATAAATTATATAATTTAAATAAATCTAAAAAAAAAAATTAAACTTAAATCAATTAATTTTTGATATGTTTATAAATTAATACATTATTAAATTTCCAACTCTACTAACAAAAACGAAGTTAATATGTTTAGAAACTTGATTTATATTCTAATAAAAATTGCATCTTTATATATATTTTATATATCTAAATTATTATAAAAGCAATTTAGATAAAAATCTATAATATATATAACTTTTTCGAAAATAAGTTCTAAACGTTATAACGCGTTTTTAAATTAAAACGATAAAATTGGCCATCATAAATATTTTCTTTATGTATGCGCATCAACGTTTAGCTTTAAATTTATAGACAAACGATATAACCTAGTTTGTGCTAAAATAGACAATAGAACAGTTTTGAGTAATGTTTCTTATTACATAAATCAGTTAAATCTTGTGGAAATTATTAGATGTAAATGTTGCAGTTTGAATTTAATGCAACTTCATATTATTAATCATTCCTTTAAGCTTCTATCTACATTAACCATTTTTATCCTTTTAGACATCGGCTTTTCATACTTATTTTTCTTGTTTTCAGTAAAATATGAGTTGATTGATTATAATCCCCGAAGATTATAGGACGTGCAGCAACATTTCCCATTAGTTTTCGTTTTTTTTTTTTTTTTTGAAAAATAAATTTTTTTTGATATGAGGCATTAAAAGTAAAAAAATTTTCGAAATTGGGTAATATATGCTACCAGTTTTTTTTTTACAAAATTTGTTTATCTTTAATAAATATATACGAAACATTTAAATTTATTAATATATATATTTTTTTTGTTTTGTTATAAAATATAAATATTTTAAAAGTTTTCATTGAGGAAAGTTTTAAAACAACATAACAATTAAAAAAACAAAAAATCGTCCATTATTTTCCAGCAATTGATTAAGATCGCTACGAAAAAATAAAATTTATGATTTTGCTGATTAGTTTGGAGAAAATTAAATAAAAATAAAAATAAAAAAAGTTTTTTTAAAGTGATGAGAAAGCTTTTATCTCGTGTAAACAGTTCGTTTTTTTTTTTTTTTTAAACACGTTTAGTTTTAACAATTTTAAAGTTTTGCACTTCGTAAACTCGTGATAATTTTACAATTACTTTTTTTATATTTCTTTAAAACTTTTTTTATATTTAATTTAAATATAGAATAATAGTAGTTTTATAAAATCTTTATTATTATTATTATTACTACAAGGCTGACACTTATTATTATAGATACAACTAACACAAGTATGCTTACTGGTTTAATTTTTTTCTGTTAAAATTATTCAAAACAAGTAAAATTTTTTTAAAAAAAACTTCCTCTTATATTTCTACAAACAATTTAAGATGGAAATTATAAGTATTATATATATATATATATATATATATATATAAATTGTTCCAAAATGGCGATGGTTAAATAATTTAAACTGAAACCAGATGCAACTGATATAAAAAAAAATATTCTCTTTTTTTTAGTTTCCATTTTTGGCATATTGATTAAACGAAAAATTTAAAATTTAATAAAATATACATTGTCATTAAGTTCAAAAATAACATACAAAGTTTATATTTTGAAGATCATTAATATTTTTATACACATTTAAATTTTATTTTATTTTTTAAGTATTGTAAGATTAATTTATTGCAAATGGATTTAATCAAATATTAAAAACACATTTTATAATTTTTTATACACATATTTTATTATGGACTCATAAAATTCGCTTAAAAATATATAAACATTAAATTGAAACTGTTTCGACTAATAACAATAATAACAATAAAATCCTACTTTACGATAATAAAAGTAATACGTTTATAACTACTAAAAGAGCGGTGAAAATTTCTGTAGTTGCAAATGAAATAAAATAAATACTTAACGTTCAAAAATTTTTATTGTTATTATTATTATTATTATTATTATTATCATCTTCGTTTAATTTGATAAATTATTGTTAGGAAAAATTTATATTTTTCTAAAGAGTTTATTACCAAACGCATATAAGACGTATCATTTGTTTCGATGTTTTTATTTTTGTCGAGGTGAACGACCATTCCGTGTTTACTATTCACAGAACTAAAGAAAAGAAAAAACAAAAAAAAAGATGAATAAAAAAAAAAAAGAAAGACTTTCCAAACCAAAATCATGAATAAATAAATAAATAGTAAATAACTTCAATTTCCTGAAAATATTTAGAGATTAAGTATTGATAGTGTTTCATATTTTTCACGATTTCATTTATTTTAACTGAAACGTTCCTATTTTCTAAAATTGTAATTTTTCTCTGTGGATATTTTACACACACACACACACACAAAAAAAAAGAAAAAAAAATTGAGAACGAAAACTTCAAATTTAAGATTATTTAAAACGTAAATCTGTTTGTGTTTAAATCTGCATAATTGGCAAATTCTAAAATATTCATTCTTTCAAAAATAATATATATTTAACCATTTTTTTTATTTTTAGTTTCAAATTATCGAGAACCGATGATTTGTATAAAATAATTAATTCATTTTTACAGTTTTAAAGATAAATTTAAATATATTTACATCTTAATTAAATGGAAAAATATTTTAAATTTATGATATTTCTGACGTATTCTACGCTTAATTTATTTAAAAAAGTAATAATTTAAGAACAAAAAAAAAATAAATAAAATAAAAAATTTGTTTATTTAAAAACTGTATTCGCAGATATTAATTTTATTACGAAAACGTTTCCTTTCCGGAAAATATTATTTAAGAAAAAAAAATAATAATAATTTTAAACAAAACTGAATATAAAACAGTGTTTATTATTCATTTTAATTTTAATAATAAAAGTTCTAAAAATCTCTCGAAAACATCTTAAAATGAAAATTTAAGTAATTTTGCATAATAAAAGAATTTTTATTTATTACGACGCTATGCGGAGTATGTACTGTACACGTTTCCTTACAGATTTTAATTCCGAAGAGGATTAGATACGCGTTAAATTTACAAAAAAAAAATAATTAATTAAAAATTAATTGAACCTTTTAACAAGTTCTTGTTTTAAAATTATCTTCCGTGTAACTTCTCGCTTTGTATCTTTATAACAAAAGATACGTTTTAAAATACTTAACCAGATCGTGTTTAAAAACTGTCTTACTAGACCGTGACACGAAATTTTGCGCCTTTAGGATATCAAGAGGTTGTTGCTGAGAAAGATAATGAATGTTATACACCTTTGCATGATATTATTTAATGTAGAAAACACGATATCCACATTTTATAAAGGCTCCGAGGCATCGAAAACTTTTTAGGATAAAAAAAAAAAAAAAACAGACACAAGAAAAATCGAGATGAATCAAGAACGAAGAGAAGTAATTATGCATAAATTCAAACTGATATAGAGAAGTCATCCAGCTGGTTATCAAAAGATGATGCTTAGTATGAATAAGTTATGAAGCGGTTTCCAAATTATGGAGTGCGGTTTCTTTAGAGGCGCCAATGAATTTAATAGGGTGCATAGCTACCGAATGGTGCTTCATTAAGTAAGCCTATTATATATATATATATTTTATATAGTTTTTTCCCCCTCTTATTAATTAAAACTTTATACAATATATATATAGATACATTAAATTTGAATTTTTATCATTATAAAAACTGTTACGGATTTTTATGTGATTTTTTTTTCCTGAGTTAATTCGGTAATTATTACATTTAGAATAAAAGAATTAAAACTCTTGATTGTGCCAATTAAAATTTTTAAACTTTTTTGGTTCCCTTGATTATATTAATTTAAAATGGCTTTACATAATATAATCTCAGTTTTTTTTAAAGAACTTTCGAAGAAATAACATTATTTTAAACATGTTTCGTATAATCATAAATTAAAATTGTTTAATTATATTTATTTAAAAAAAAAAAATTCTGTAAAAATCATACACGAATGCATAATTTTAAGCTGAATATGTTTTTAAATGAAAACTGAAACCAAAATTTTAGCATAACGTTTGTGTTTTATATAATCCTTATCGCTCATATGTCGATATTATTTTCAATTATTCCTGATATTTAAATTCGTATAATTATTATCATAAGAGAATTTATTAAATTTGTTTAGAACAGTTTGATAGATCGTTTAAGATATATTTTAAGAAAAATCGTCGTTTAGATAATAGAAAAGATCAAAAACGATTATCAGAGCGCTTAAAGCGAATTACAAATTTAAACTACGTTATTTCCAATTATAATTCTCTTAATTATTACATATATAATGATCGTCTCTGCATACTTTATAACCCATTTCTCGATGACTTTCTAAAGATAATCACAATTTACATTTACGCTAACACAGAAGTCATTGAGATGCAGTTGTAAACGGTATAAATCGAAACAAAACCGAAAAAAAAAAAAATTCCGTTTGGTACCTCAATCTACTTAAATCGACTGGTGAAATTTAGCAACACGTAACTTATATAAAAAAATAATCTTTAATTTTCGGATATTATTAAGATTAGAAGTAGATGGGATAAATTTTGATATGGTTGTCGTAACTGCTATAGTGAACGGTATTATCGGTTGAATTGGAACTTATGTTTTGGTGTCGCCTGAAGCGGACTTGCGCCGTGACTGGAGAGTCTCTACCCAATCAGAAGGAGCATTCACATCACGTATTGTAGGGCAGCCAAGTTTTGATGAGGTGAGGAATAGAAGGCGGCTGAGTGTGTCGTGAACATGACTCCAGTACGGTGTCGACGTTTCATTCGGGATACCGAACTTGACGTTCACGTGGATTGTCGGAACTTTAATTATGGCTTCGATATTGCTGTTTACTCTATCTCTTACGGTGAGTATTATCACATATTATTAATATTTTTGATTCTTTTGTTAAAGTCGCTACCGTATATATCGATTTAGTTTTGTAACTCTCCCCGATCGTTTTTCGTTTCGAGTTGCGATTTCTTAATATTTATCGTTTTGAATATTTATAATTTCATTCTTTTCGATCCCCAACTTATAATGACCGAATATTATCACGTCTTTACTTATCATCAATGTTTATATATATATGTAATAATATAGAATATATAAATTCGATTCTGTTCTTTATTACGTTTTAAACGAAATTTAAAATTCTGTTATTCCTCAAGAGATATCTTAATTATAATTGTAAAAATAATAAAATAACTCTTAAACTTTTTTAATTATTCATATATATACTACATAAATATCGAAAATGTTTCCAAAACTTTCTTTTCTTCGAATGAAAAAGTAAAATTTAAGATTAACGCTAATTTCTTTCTTTAATATAAAATAATGCTAAATAATGACACTACTTAATTAAGATAATTATATTATACATGCCAAAATAATATTTAATATACATAAAGAATAATTTAGTTTTAGCTATTTTTTATTCTTCTAAATGAGATTTTGATGACGTTATATTAATCACAAACAATAATTTATTTGCAAAATTATGCATTTAAAATTTATTACTAGTCTAAAATAAAAAGGATAAATTGGGCATTTTATCTACTTATTTACTAAAAAAATATAACCATACCTATGGAAAGTAAACAAAATTTATGCAATATAAAATCATTGGTAAAGTGTTTAATAATCTGAAAAATCGCATTTTGTTCAAAAGAAGAATCGCTGCGATCAATTTTTGTTTCAACGATGTTCGAGTTTCTATTTATAGAAAGTGGGAACGAAGTTGAATTTGGCGACATTAGACTCGGCTTAGTGACATTTTAGTATTCTTACTTTTAGATTTTTATCAATATATCGAGTAAACTATTAATAGAGAATTTATTTTTGTTGTTACATCTCTCTCCATCCTTAAGAGACGTTTCTAGGTTTGTTTAAAAACGACTAAAAATAATTGAAGCGAAATCATATTAAAAATAATTAAAAACGATTTATTAAAATTCATTTTAGAAACTATCAATAATTTCTAAAACAAAAATCGATTCTACAACGATCCTTATATTAGAAAATAAAATTTTTATGTAAAAATCCAACGAAAAAAAAAAAAATCAAAGAAAACTGAGAGAGGGAATAACAAATTCACTTTAAAGATTGAAAGTTAACGCTTTAAAACAGATTTAAAGTTAGCTTAAAGCAGATAATTATTCAAATTCAGTTTTTAATGTTCTATTGAATTTCAGTTTTACAACGATTTCTTCTTTGCATTAAGAAAATAAAATTTTGTGTACTTTATTTTATCCAATTCCATTTTGAAGATTGAATTTAAAAATCAATTTTCACGATCTAACTGATGATATTTTTCACAATATAATTATTTAAGTTAAACTATCCTTAATCTTCTTAATATTCTGATAGAAAAATTTTGTGCAAATCATATATTTATTTTATTTATATCGAAATATCTAATTTATAGAAAGAAAAAAATTCGATTATACTTATTTTAAAGTCATTTTTTTTTTTTATAGTAAGGTTTCGTTATTTACGAAAATTAAGTTATAAATAATACTCAAAATTTCTCAAATTCCTAACCTTATTTAGAGTTTTCGTTTTTTTTATATTTTTTGCTATCAAACGATATTCATTTATAAACATCAATTAAGTGATAGTGCTCGAGTTTTGTTTATTTTAATACTTTAATCAGATAAAATACCATAAAGAAAATATAGTATTTTATCTGATTTACATAAAGTGATTCCTTTTAACCTAATCATATTTAAATAAATTTTAGTTAAAATAACTAGAACGTTACTTTGAACACTTCAGAAACATCTTAAGATAATTAATCGATAATATATTGAAGAAGAAATTTTTGTTTCTAACTCGTACAAGTACACTTTCTGTAAGAGAAAATTTTTAGCTATTTTGGGTATTTTCAACATTTATTTAGATTGTTTTGTTGCAATTTATACAAATAATGTATATAAAAATATTAAGCTTTCATACATACAGTATGTTTTAAAATTTGTATCCAAACTTTCATTCGAAAATTTTCGCTTTGACTGTTTGTTTCTTCAGTGTTTTTTTCCAATAATTATTGAACGTAAAAGACAAACTTTTCTGTAGCTAGTTATTTGGAATCTTTACAAAAACAATAAAATTTGATACTTGTTTTACAGATATGGTTAACTGGAGAAAGAAGCGGGTCAACCGTTCTCGGATACAAACGACCACCATTTTGTGAAAACATAAAGGTACATATATTAATATTATAACCTTTTTTTGTTTTTTTGAATTAAAAATTATATATTAGATGCGGAAAAATTAGTAGTAAACTGTATAAAAAAAATGTTTTTTTTTTTGTAAAATGTCAAAATTGTTTAGTTTGCTGTTGATTAACAAAGCATTATAATGAAAGAAGTTATTAATTCTAAACGAAATTTCATATTATACTAAATTTAAATGTTTTTGATGGTTTTTTTAAAATTCAGTAATGAAATGAAATTTTCTATTAATTAATTGCACGTTTTATATATTAAAAAAAGCGTGAACTAAACATATTTGTAAACATTTTACAACAAATTATAAAAATTATTTTGACAAGAATCAATTATTCGAGACAAATTTTAATCTAGACTTATGATTTTCGTTATTAAATTTAGATTAATATTTTAATAAATTTTAAAATGCAATCGTTTAATGCTAAAGATTTATAATTTTTTTTTTTTTTTTCGTTTTCGCTTGTATATTTAATTGTTTTATTTTTATCTGAGCAAAACGATACGATAAAAAAAAAATTACGCAATAAATTTTATATATTAAGATTTTCATTAATTCGACGTCACATTTTTGAATTATCATATTTTTAACTGAAACAAAACGGCAGTCAAATTTATTCTTTTACCATCATTATTTTTCTTTTGGTTCTCCGCCGTTTTAAATTATCATCATTAATCAGATAGTCTAAGGGTTATTCTATACTACAACTAAAAACATCATTATTTCCTCTTTCCTTCCTAAAATTTCATAGCCGAATGTCAGAAAAAACATTAAAATTTTAATTATCAATTAAAACTTTCAGTAAATTTATTCTCGTATAGTTATCCTACAAAGATTTACATAGCAACATCTGCTGTCTTGTAAACAGAATTTGTACATCATTGTTTACATTAGTACACATGTTGTGCAGAAAAGACAATCAAGAGGATAATCAATCAATGTGACATTATTTTTAGAGGATGACAACACTAGGAAAGTGAACTAGTCTCTTTAGATATCTAAGTTTGCCTTAGGGGATCGTTATGCTTCTTTAGTTTCCTTCTACTTGATATCTGTGGTCTTATGAGGCTATTCTAGTTGTTCCAATTGTTACATTTTCAGATTGAATAGGATGTAAACACATATCTATTAAATCTCTAATGTATGTGTTTTTTTTTTGTTTTTTAATGTTAGTTTTAGAAATGATAAAAATCTAAATCCTCTTTTAAAAATTTGTCATGTGATTCTGTGTAGTTGACCTTTATCGATTCAATAGTGTTATTTTGATGAGAACAGATTCGAAATATGATATTTTTTTCCTTTTTTTTCTGGTTTCATTTAGCAAATAAATAATGGAGCATTGTTACGTGATCACCTCAAATCTTTCGAAAGTTTTCTGGAAGATTATCATTAGTCGGGTGGTATTTTTTGCGATGGTATCTGGTTACTTCAGTAGTTCTATTGATAAGGAAAAATAGACACGAAAACAACTATTCTCTATGGATTTTGTTCATGAACTTCCGACAGTTACTTATCAATATGAAGACAGTTGGAATTGATTGTTGTTATGCTTATCAAGAATGGTACATGTGTGTGCAATTTATGAGCGTATTTATTCATCGATTGAATCGAAAAAAAAATAAGTTAAATAAATTCTTTTGCGAGAAATTAATCTCATTAATAACTCACTATTATGATGCATTAAAATTTCAATACGTTATAATAGCTTTGAAAGTTTAAAACTTGTAGAGTAATTAAAATTTTAAACTCAAACTGGTTATTAATGTATTGGAATAATATTGCGAATAACACTGTAATGACAATATCTTGATGAAGATTCTTATTGGCGATAGACATATAAATCATCAACACTGTTGTCAGACCATTAATGGATTGGCATTATTATCGATGGCAATGTATTAATATATTAGCTATTGGCATCGACAATGCCTTAATAATGTTAGCATTGTCGGCAATATCTTAATAAATCGACGTTGTCTTAGCCAATAAACGAAGAATTTAATAAATTTAATATTAAACATGCATGGAAATACTTTTTTTTGCATTAAAGTTTCCATTTAATTTATCGAAAGATAAAAACTAAAACAAAGATTAAATCAAATTGAACTGAGTATAAACGGTAACCCAAAGGAGAAATAATAATATATACTCGGAATAAGCTTCTCTAGTATTTACTAAAACTCCAAAAATCCTATTTCCTTAATCTATTTATGCAACTTTAAAAGCCGATCAATCCCAACCAAAAGAGAAGTAAATTCTTCAGCTTTCTGAAGAAGAGTCGAATAAGTCTTGACTATATTAAATTGCCAGTTGGAAAGTACTTTTCTTCCATTTTTAAATTTCTCAAGGCGGATGAGAATATATCAAGATATATATTCTAATAGTTATCCTAAACTAAATTCAATCAGGAAATAAAAAACAAAAAAATAAAAAAAAATATTTTAAAGTTAGATCCTCTTAGGAAAAGAAGTCTAAACTATAAATTATTCGATATCTGGTTGGATCAGTAAATGTCAGTTTTTTCTTTAAAAGAAAGAAATGAAGTGTTTTATCTTAATAACTTACATTTTACGTAGATAACTTATCTCTGCCGGCATTTTGTCAATTTGTCGAATAGTGAACACAGCACTTAGCCTACGCATTACTTTCACATCTTCATCTCAGCTTTATAAAAAAAACAGTTGCACTTTTTAAACTCACTCAATGAGTTTACATGAAAGAAATCTCAGTTAGTTTCTTTATCTCAGTTTCAGATTATCTTTTTTTTTTCTTCTTTTCTTTTTCTTTACTTTTTGAAAGTATTGATTAAAAAAACTTGATACAGTTACTTTAACTTTACTCCTTATATTATTCAAAGGAACTGCATACATATAGAACTTTTTAATTAATAAAACACCAATTTGTTTATAGACAATAGATTAAAAATAAATGCGAAAAAAGCATCATTGAAGCATATTAAAAGCATAAGTATATCTTACAAGATATATAGTAATAAATACTTTTGTGTGCTTAAATATTTATGAATGTATACAATCATGTTTTATGATTATCTGAACTGGTATATACTTTACTGACAGAAGTTCAAATTTGTAAAATATAAGTCATTCTTTAAAATAATATATTATAAAGGATATTCTGTTTAAATTTTATTTAAAAATTATATTAAAAATTTACAATTATTCTCATTTAAAAGTTAAATCTACGTATAATATGCATAAATTTCAAATATGCTTTCGTTTAAAATTCATAATAATGTATTTGATTAAAAAAACTTGATACAGTTGGATCAGTAAATGAGTAGTTTATATGAGTAGTAGTTTATCGGTAAATCAGTAGTTTATAACACTATAATTTTTCATTCATCTAATTTTTGCAATTTTTTATTAAATAAATTATATATTTTTCTGGCATTATGCATATTAAAGTTATTCGTTAAGCGTAACGAACAGGCTACAAAATTAAGAAACAAAAAAAAATATATAACTTATATATATATATCATGAAATTTAGTAATAAAAACTATAAGATAAAACAATATAGGTAAAATAGTTCAGGCTGAATTAATATAAATTTATTTATTAGATATCATAATATGGCTTCATTTTACACGCAATTTCAAACATAATTTAGTATCCACTATCTCCAAAACTTAATCATTTATATTAGTTATGAAGAAAGATTATATAATTGAATAATGTCTTCTATACCGAAGTACTTGTTGATCTAAAATATTAGGTTGGAAAAATCTTTTTAGCACACTCCAAAAAGCAATTTATCACCTTTTGTTATGTAGTGTAAATAAAAAAAAAAAAATAAGTGTTGCTTTATAAATATCTTGTTAATACAATTATCAGAAAACAAAATTTATTAAATTGATAAATCTATAGTTGAAAAAACAAATTTTATTTACAACAATAATAATAATAATAATAATAAGAGATTTGCGATAAAATATATCATATATCTGATTTCGACTATAAGTTCGATTTCGTAAATTATAAGTCATTCTTTAAAATAATATATTATAAAGGATATTCTGCTTTTATTCAAAGAAATGATCTCGAAGATGTTAGCAACTGTCAGCAACACATTGCGCTCTTCTCACAAATCTAAAGGGGATGCTTTCAAAGTAAACAGATGGGATGGATGTGGTATGAATTTGAAGTCCATGTTCTCACTCATCTGTCACTAGAAGCGCTTGCAGATTTTGCTTCACTATTGACAGTGGAATGACCGATAACCTGTCACTGGAAATTGTGACAATCTCTGGCTAAATTTTCTCCACAACACGACCGTCTATCGATTTTCATTTGATCTCTACTCACGCTCTTCACTTGTTTCGTGTTTACTCTTAGCCGACTACCGCTTATAGCTATCGTACAAACAAGGGTCGTTAAGATGTCCAATAAAATTTTTATATTAATACGACCCGAGCTATTTTATCGCGATATTTTTTTTAACTTATCGAATTTAAAGAAAAATTTCACAGTAGCGATTTTTATTAACGATTCTGTAGATCATTATCTGCATTAACGAATGGACTTAAATTATATATGAAGTGAAAAATAAGCTAAAGTATAATCTATTTAAAAAAAAACTGAGAAAAATATTTTCTTTTGAGAAATTATATAACGTGCTTTAAGCCAACTATTTTTAGATCCATTGTTAAGATCAGACTGATCGATAAAATAGGAAAATAAAGACTCGAAGCATATAGAAATTTGAGTTTACATATAAATTACCGAACCGTTAACTCTAATTCGATATCCTTAATTTTCTGAACTCTACGTAATTTAAATAAATCAATAACTTTGAGAAGATTACTATAGTAAAATTACCAATGGACGTAGTAACATTGTTGCTAATGTTTGCAAACTGAAGAGCCAATGGTTTAGTTACATGCTGCTAATCAGTATGAATATGTTACGGGGAATAAAATCTTAAATTACTGAAAATTATCATATGCAACCTATTCATTATCTTAAGAATAACTGATAAAACCAAGTTAAAACAGATTAGGTCGAATATTTAGGAAGAAAATCTAAGAATTAAGCATAATTTGAATGGCAATTCATAAAAATAAAATTAACATGGTTCGATATTATTTTTTATTGATCTACAATGTCTATCTCTTTTTAAAATTTCTAAATCCCTTTGGAAATGTTCTTTGTAGGTTTGATTGAACTATTTCCGAATTCAAAGCCCTCAGGATGGTTTTCCTTCACTGCATTTGAAACTAAATTAGACTCGCTTTCGAATTTCCAGCTTATCTCTGACAATCAACATCGGTTTAGTTTCTCCTTCAGAAGTTTAAGGAATTTACTAAATCCAAAATGTCCTTTAACGAAAACAATATGTTTTACTTACAGTTTAATAGAAACTAGAAAAAAAAAAATGTAAAATTTATTAAACCGTATCTAAAAAACACTTCACCAAAATTTAAACTTTTGTTTACATTTGTTTAACTTAAATATGATCAAAATAAGATACAGGAAAATAGAGAAGAGATTTTAAAAATTGCTATAAGAAAGAAGAAGAAGAAAAAAAAAAAAATAATATATGGCTTCCTTTTTCCACTTTTTTAAATAATCGAAAATGTAAGTAGGTAGGAAAACAAACCTCATTGGAATTTGTAATTCGATTTGATAATCTTTAGAGCCTTTCAACGTCAGCTTCAAAAAAAATTATTTTCTGTAAAGAGAAGAAATTGGTGTCAGAACCATAAAACTTTCGATAGTATTCAGTCGAAAATTATTTAAGAAATAAAAAAGAAAATCTTTTATTTGAATTCGGGGTACTTCGTTTTTAAAATTTTACGATAAGCCAATCAAATTCAAATCTTTTATTCAAAATTCTTTTTTAATTAACATTAGTTTTGAATGATCCAATCGAATTTAAAATAATTAAATGGAGGATACGAAAAAAAGAATAAAAAATCACCAAAATATCATCGCCTTTCTTGTAATATATTTAATGGAAATAATAAAAAAAAAAGTTTACACTTTAAAAACTATCCAATTATTTAAAATTTTAAGTTTAAATCGTGTGTTAATAATAATTTAAATTTCTTTGTCTTATAATCTGAAAATATAATCCGAGAGTATAATCCAAATTTAATTGAAAATTTTTTCTAAGAGAATAATCCAATGGAAAAAAAAAATTTTTTTTTTTTTTAATTTTTGACGCCAAGTATTAGTTTTTTTTTTTTTTTTATTCTAATTTTTAAGCTTTATTATAATTTTATTCTTAATACTCTCTTATGAATTTTGGAATTACCGAATTACTCATAAAAATTAAATTAAAAAGTTTTAAAACGTATTTAAGTTTTATTCAAAATGTAATAAAACTGTAATTAAATCAGAATAACAGAATGTTTGCTCGGTTTTAAATAATTTAATTCCGAGTTTAACCGAGTTAATTAAAAAAAATTCATATTTATCAAGTAATTGGTCGAATATCTAACTTTTTTTTTATTTTTCTTATTTTTTAAATACACGTATAGGTTGTTAAAAATTCATTTTTTTTACGCATTTAATGCATTTCTGAATTACTTAATACTTGAATTTTTGAGATATTGCAAACCGAAATTCATTCAAACCTGTCAAATATAAAAATGATAACTCTAACAGATGATAAATCGAATGATTTATCAAACAAGAATTTTTCACTAGCGATTAATCCAACAAAAAATAATGCTGGATAATTGTCGAGCAATTTTATAAATGGAATTTTTTTTTTTTTTATCGAGCTTTCAAAACAATATATATACTGATCGAAAATTGTTATAGAAGAAAACGTTATCATTCAGATTTGCTGAATATTTTACAGAAATTAAATATTTTTCATGTCTTATGGCAAAGAACTCTTCTATACAGCATAACAGTAGATAATTTCACACTCATAGTGGGATAAACAATGAGGATTGTAGAAGAGTAAAATGAATTGGCACCATAATAATATTTTACGAGTTTTTTTTGATCTATGAGGATTATATACGTAATTCAGACGTGTTTAAAATCGTATAACGAAGCATTTTCAGAATTACTTTCACGATTACCATCGGAAATTATCATAAAATTTTATAGATCGCGTTTTAAAAAAAAACTCTTATACAGCTTATGAAAATTTAACTGACTTTTCATCAATAGAAATTTTTAAATTAATTAAACAGTTAAGTACTTACCAGTAAATTACGTGAACGATTCTAAATTGAAATTTTCAAAATCAATATTTGGCATTTAGAAGTTTAACATATATTTAAAGTCATCTCAATTATTCACCTTAAGCTCGTACGCGGATTTAATGATGCTTACTTTCGTTGAACGTGACAGCTTTATCAAAGAATAGAAAGAAAATTCATTCAGTTTGACTTTTTATCTGTCACCATAAAAGTTTGTTCAGATGTTACTGCTTTACGGCTTCTTCTGTACATCTGCTGGAATGGGTGTCAAATAAAAGAGATAATCCTTAGACTAGAAAACAAGAATAAGAGAAAAAAACTTTCCTAGTTTAATAGTACAGTACTCATTTTGAAAGTTAGCGTGTACACTTTCCTTTTTTTCCTCTTCGAATTTACCATTTTTTTTTTTTTTTTTTTTTTAAGAAAAAAAAATTATAAACATTATAAACCTAGCTAAAGTAAGTATTGAAGGAAAAATTTTCAAAATATGTTTTATGAATGGTCTTGTTCTTTAAATAGATGTTTCAACTTATTTATTTATTTTTTTTTATGCATATTGTCTACTAAAAGTTTAAAAATTAAATTTAAATTATATAAATATTAAGTTACGAACTTTAATTAATGGTATAGAAAAATAATTAATATAATTATTCTAATAAAACGGCAAATTATTCATCAACTTTGACTTTTAGTTTCTAAACTTAATTATTAAACTTAATAAAATTTTGCATCCAAAAGTTTCATATAAGTTTATTATATTAACTGATTTTTGCATTAACAATTTTTTTTTTTTTTTTTTTAATAATTTAAAAAAGAATTTTCTGTTTAAAATTTTCTACTTTAACCTTTTGTATAAGTGATCTTTGAACCAAATTAAGCAAGTTACTCCCTGGACAGAAAGACACTAATGGAGTTGCTTTGTCGAGGGAGCAGCTGTCAAGCTGTCAACTCTCTATAGAAGAAAGTTAGATTTATACAGTATTACGATGATGAACAGTAAGAATGAAAGTTGGTTTAATTCGCGTATTTTGTAATAATTAAGTGGACGAAAAGTATCTTCCAAATAGCATTATGATAAAACTGGCAAATTGTTGCAAAAAGAAAAAAAAAAAGATGCAGCAAATTGACAAACGCACCTTTTTTTTATGTAGACTATAATAAATACTCACTTAACTAATTGTAATCCTTCATAAAATTATAATTAAGTACTTGCAATCTCGTTAATAGTTACGACTAGTTTTATATTGTCCTTTTATATCCCTCATGATATTACAATTTGTTTTTTTTTTGTACTAATTTTTTTCTATAGTTCATTCAGATAAGTACCGTATTGTGACAATAGTAACTGGCCTACAAGCTATAAATAAATAAGTTACAATTTCGATATTATTATATCTAAACGGAATTATTTTCTATAAATATAGTAAACTAATATTAGTTTCATTCTAAATTTTATGAATTATTAATAAGATTAGTATTCTTCAATATGTTCAGCATCGCTTACTTTGATAAAGTATCTTTGCCACGTTGGCTTGACATCATGTTGTTGGGATGGCATTGTTCGACTTATTGGATTTTTCTTGTTTAGAACTATAGTTTTTGATCTTCTATAGTTGGCTTCCGTTCTTAAGTGGTGGTTAGGTTTCTTCTGAATATATACTTTTGCCTTTTTTAGTCTGTATTGCTTCCTTTAATGTTTTGTTTCATGTTTTTATATTTTTCTTAGTATTGTATACCGACTTCTTTAATCTTGTCTGAACTTCATTTTAAGAATGTTGTTGTATTTTCGTGCTTATATATATATATATATATATATATATATCTTTTTTATTTTAAATATTTATTGTTGTTAGTTCACCACTATAAAATTATTTTGTTTTTAGCATTATTGGTTTATTTTTTGCTATTATTATTATTTTAATTTTCCTTTTAATACCATCGAAAAAATATCAATTATTGCCGCTAAATATGTCATTAAACAACCTTTAATCTTGCAAATTTTTTCCTTTTTCTTTAGTTTCCATCTTATAATTTTGTTTTATTTCTTCATCGGTATGAATTTAAAGCGACAAATAAAAATTTATCCAATTTTTGAATAAGTAAATATTTTGATTTTATTTTATTGAAGGTTTTTAATTTGATTTGTTTAATTAGAGCAAATATTTAGCATATCGCGAAAATCTGGATTAAACTGCACGGGTATTAGACTTTATGATATTATCATCAAATGCATCAGTGAATATTTCGTAACAATTTTCATTAAGGTTCTGTTTAAAGAGTTTGAAAGCTTTTATTCATCTTTAAATCAAGGAGGATATATATATATATATATAAAGGCATGCCTAATCCTCTTACAGATATATTTAAATCTTTAAAACCTCTCACATTTTATTAAGATAAATTATTGAATTTTTAAATATTAAATTTAAGAAAAGGAAGAAGCACAAATGACAAGTGTAATTCAAAAATAAAGAATTGAATGGCTGCCAAAAAATTCTCTTTTCAAGCGTAATCATTTAATGGCATTCTACTGAAAGAATTGCAATTTGAATTATTTTCTAGAGATAATTGAATTGTTCGAACAGATTCGTGTTTTGATGTTATAATATTAATGAAGGAAAAACTTTTCAATCTTTCAAAATGCCTTACAAAACATTTTATCTTTTATTCAATTTAGACGATAAATTTTCAAAGATGTCACAAGAATAAAAAAGTCATTCTGGTCATTTTTGAGTACAAGTATCGCTGAATAATGCACAAGTCTTGGAACCGACCTCTAAGGGCTGTTTCATTCAACCGTTGAACTTCTTGTTATTGTAGAAGCACGAATTTCTTTTTTTTTTTTTTTATTACCCTCTTATAACAAGAAAATTTTATATTTTTTAACAACGTCATTCGGAATTATAAAATTCTTGATTTAGTAGTTTTACTAGAAAAGTTCTTTCGATACAAGCCTTTGAGCTATTATAAAATAGTATGTTTTAGTGTTGTAATATAAACTTTACTAAACCGAAAAGTTATATATTTTATTATACTATAAAATAATTTTTTGAAGTGTAAAATAAAATTCTCTTCTTTGTATTGCATTATGGACTAAATTGGATAATACTACAAGTTTTATTTTTCTGCTGAATCTTGTTCTGAACTTCTAAAAACTGTTCTTTTATTACTCAAGTACATAACTACCGACTTTATTAGAAGAAATTTCACAAAATATTGTATTAATAAACCTTCAAGTTTTGTGTATTATACTGAAATCATTTTTTTTAAATCTATTTGTAAAAGGAATTTATTTTATAAATGTATAACTGTGTATCTAAATTAACATTTTAACATGGAAAAAATTCCCAAACTGTGTACATGTATAAATGAGACGTAAATAATAAAATAATCATAAAGACAAACATATATAAACCAAAATATTTACTATCAGCTCTCTTATCTTTTTACTAATTAAGTCAAAAATATATTATTCATCCGTCTAGCTGGCGATGTTGTCTACTATAACAAGTACTGGTTATAAAATAATAATTAAAAAAATAAATACAAATCACACAAAGCAATCTTTTAGGAAGAACATTATTTTATTTAATTAAATCCAAATCATAAAATTCCAGATAATTTCATACAGATAAACAATAAAATATAGGATACAATTATATCTTTATGGTACCAATACGTTAATAAAGCGATTTTAAGACAAAATGGAGAGTCTAGTGCCTTTTTTTAGACAGATAATAGTCATAAAGTTAATGAGCATAGATTTTTTTAGGCATTTATCGTATTGTTAGCATTATTATTAAAATAATTTTATTAGAGTGAAGGCCATTTTTATTATTAATTTTAATATTTTGTAATTTTTTGGAAAGTCTTTCGTTTTATTCTATGTAATTATTGAATTCTAGATTACTATATTACTAATCTTTATTTAATATTTAGAATTTTATATATCTCAATTGCGATAATCAAAATTTATTCTGAGATATATTCATGTATATTAGTATGCATTGACCAATATGATTAAGAATATTCAAAATCTGTATTCATAGCTTATTAATATAAATATTTTTCGAATGATAAATCTAACATGTGTAATATATGATGAATATTGAACGTATAATGAAATAAATTTAATCTTGCCATTAAAATATAATATAAATTTTATGAAGTCAAAACATCATGTAATAAATAATACCCGTTTATCAATTTATATTCTAGATTAATCTTAAATTTTAGATAATTTTTCGTGATTTTTAAATTTAGCCTGTCGTAAATGCTACATTAAAAAATTCGATTAATAGATTTTAGAATATTTATTTCTTCCATTTTTTTTTTTTTTTTTAATGAAATGATGACCTATCCGAAAAAGTCAATGTAGTAAAAAACAGCTGTTTTCCATTACATACTAATAGTATATCAGTTGAAGAGTTCATATAAAATATGGCCTAGTTCATAAAGTTAACTTAATCGCATGGTTATGTTTTTATTTGAATAGAAAATTGGAATTAATTTAATCAATTTATGTTTTAATATTAAAAGTTATCCGAGCGAAATGATAGAAATTTTTTTTTCTTTCTTATTTATCCAGTTACTGCAATAAGATTTATTTGTATTTAATGCAATTTTTATCTTTCGAAGAAATTTTAAAAAAATAAATCTTTAGAAAGAACAGCTGATGTATTTTTATGATTGGTATTTTTCGTGTTTAATTAGTTTTCTTTAAAATCCCATTAAAAATCACATTAATTTATTGTAAATAGTAAGAATTCAGCAGAGATTTTTACTAGAATCTTGAGTTTGAAATATATTTATGGAATAGAATAATATATTTGTTTTCGTTTTGATATTTCAGAACGATCATCACTTATCTTTTCTATGGACAATCAAGCGAGATCCCCCCTCGTATTTCTTCGGGACCATCCATGTACCTTACACAAGAGTGTGGGATTATATTCCGGACAATGCCAAGCAAGCCTTCGAATCATCAGACAATGTTTACTTCGAACTGGACTTGATGGACCCATATACAATTTCAGCGCTGGCTAATTGCCAGATGTTGCCTCAGGGTAAAAATCTTGCAGACATTATACCAAATGACATTTACGGGAGGCTAAAGAGACATTTGGATTACATAAAGGGCAAGATGCCTTCTTGGATGAGTGCAGATCAAAGAGGTAGAGGACGTTATGGCGACTATTTGTTCAATGCCATAACTGGAAACTGGGAGCGTAAGAGGCCAGTTTGGGTAATGCTTATGGTTAACTCTTTAACAGAGAATGATGTCAAATCGAGAGGAATCCCTGTTTTAGATCTATATTTGGCTCAACAAGCAGAAAGAATGAAGAAAAAGACTGGCGCCGTAGAGAAAGTAGAAGAACAGTGCATTCCTCTAAATGGGCTCAATATCTCTCAGGTTAGTTCTATTTAATTGTATAAAAATTTTAATAGATTAATTTTTAGAAAAAAAAAATCGTTTAAAATTTAATGAAAAATATATTTGAAAACAAATTATTGATTCAAAATAATAAATCTAAAATTTCTAAATGCGTGATTACCATAGAATGTAACTTATTTTTATCGAATTTATTGTCTACATATGTAAAGTGTATATGAACTAAATGTTATAACGGTGGCATATAAACAATAACAAATATAGAATTTTGATTTAGCAGAGATAAAGTATTAAATAACAAGAATTTTGTATCGACTACAAAATTTATTCGATAAACTATAGTAAAATTAATTAAAAAGTAATGGAAAATGTTTAATAACTGATAAACACATTGCATAAATTAAAATCATATCTAAAGATCTATGTCAGTAGTGATAATTACTCGAAAATAATTTTAATGTAGTTTCTAATGTTGAAATTATATATCAATATGTTGAAAATTTATTAAAATGAGAAAATTTTTTTGGTGAAAATCAGCTTAATAAAGTTAATATTTATAATTTATGGCATTGCATAGAAAAAAAATCAGTAATCATTTAAATTCATATTTTCTTGATCATCGATAAAGCTTTGAACGAAATAAATCATTAAAACGTTATTAATTTTATTGCATACAAGATATTTATTCCTGATGCAAACTATTATCCATAAGTATTTATATAAAGTCATTAGTATGACATATTAACGACAATAAATTATCATAATAATATTAAAATAATTATATGAAATTATAAGAACCATTAATTCTTAAATACGGATAAATGCAGTCAGTGATGCGAAAAGCGCATCTCGTTGGAAGTAAGAAACAAACTAGACAGGTTTGACATAACCAGATGAAAAACATAAAAATTATTGAAAAAAAAAAAAAGATGACAATTCGAGTCAATAATTGCATTAATTACTTAAAAACTTCTTTAAAATCGTGCGTTAAAGCATTATGATGAATTTAATGTTCTTAATGATATAATAATCATTTTAAAACTTAAATGCGATAGTTATTCTTACCGCACAGATGCTGGGACAAAAGAGGCAATTTAAAAGTGAAAGTAATAAAAATAATTGCGATCGGAATTAATTCAAATACTGTATTAATTTTGCAATAAAAACAAATTATAAATTTAAATCTATAGAGAGAGAGAGAGAGAGAATTCGCTTAATGAAGTGCTTAGTGTGTGATTTTAAAATTTGATAAAATAACATTTTATCTCGATATGCTATACTTAATAAAATTTAAAGTCTTTTTAATCGACATGCATTGATGTAAATTAATTGTTTATTGTTTACAAACAAGAGCGATAAACTAACATAACCTAACAAAACAAATCATAATAATAATATATTATACATAATATTACATATTTTACGTATATTCTACACTAGTTACACTAGTATATTATGTTTAATTTGAATAAAAAGAAGAATATATTGTGATCTTTTAAACATATTAATTATAATTAATGATTTTATATAGCACATAACTTACAACTTAATAAGATTTTTATCGTTCTCCATGATTAATAAAAATGCTAATTAAATATTTTTGAATTTCGACAAATGTGTTAGTAATTCCCATTGCGTAATAAGTAAGATTAAAATACTAGAACATTATTATTAATTAGCTTTTTATGATGCTTAATTTAATGGTAATTCTAAAAGAAAAAGATTAAATATAGATCTAGCGAACATGTGGTCGAAGTATCATATAACCAAGTGGTTCCAATCATTATCACCGGCGATAAAATCTTTTGAAAGTCAAAAATTAGGCCAACTACGTAAATATATATATATATTTTTTTTGACGTTTATATTCTAACATTGATATCTATAATTACTTACAAATATATTAAGCAGTTTATTCAATGAAAACATTATGATAGTTTGATATACTGTGTTTGAATTTTGATATTGATGATAAAATTTGAGAAGTTGTTGAAGAAGCTTTCGTTATAATTTATCAAGTAACTGTGTGAGTTTTAAAAGCAAGTTTCTTTATCATGTTTGACAACAGATATGTACTAATTTTGTATTAATAATTAAAAGATAATTTTACTAAATTAAACTATAACCCGACCATTTTACCAATTAGGAAGAGAAGTCTATCAAATTTTTAAAAATCTTTTTATCAGTCTCAAGATTCGACATGGCATTGAAAAATGATAAATTATGCAATAACCTGCTAAACAAATTCGTTTTTTTTTTTTTACTTCTTTTCTACGGTATTTAATAAATATTTTAATAATTATATGGAAGCATATCCTTCCCTTATATTAATAAAATATTTTTATAGTTAAAAATAAGCCTATATTCATTACATTTCGTGTAAGATAAAATTTTTATAGTCGATAATTATAGACCTGTCACATTTTACGCGTAAATATCAACATAAACAATATAAAAAATTATTTTCATATTCATAAAATAATTTTAAACGATAGCACCTCTTTCTGGAATAAAGGTAGTCGTTCATCTATGGCTATCTTTAAACACATTTTCTGAAAAATTAAAAAAAAAAAAAAAGGTAATTTTTGAAGATGTGCGGCTATGAATCAATGTGTATATAAATATTCTTTTATAAAATTTATTTACAAGTTGTATATCGAAGCAATTTCTACTGTTTTGCTTACGTCTAAACTAACAGTTTATACAATATTTCCTTAATGACGATTTCACGATAAAATAATGACCACTAATGATAATTTTAACTTGGCTATTCTTGTCTGAATGGCACTCTTGTTGCATTCTTACAAAAAAAAATGGTTTAGAGTTTCATCTACTCTAGTAAATAATTTCGAATTATCGTTTTTTAGATATTCAGTAAAAACGATAAATCCGTATGGTATACTATAATAATATTTTAAAAAATTGAATAAAAAAAAAAAATATATGCAAAAGTTCTCATTTAAACTTTTCACTACATAAATAGCTTGTTTATTACATAATTTATTTTTATAATTTATAAAATTGTTGCAGTTGCTTAAAGGTTAATGACACAGAAAACATTACATGAAGTAATAATAATGATGAGAAATGCTATCAGCATTTGTAACGCTCTCAAGAAATTGCATTTTTTTTTTTTTTTTAATAAATGTTTAGGTGTTTTTATATATATATACATTATTTCAGATTACTAACAATTCGACACGGTGATTATTATAATTATCATGTCGAATTGCTAGTTAATTATCATCCATTTAACATAACTCAGAACACTCGTTTATTCTGTAAAACTGTAAATTTATCAAGGATATATATCCGAGAAAATATTGCAAAAATTCATATAAGTAACTCTTAGAAGAGGAAAAAAAAAAAAATCTTAATTACTATAATTTATTTTCAGAAATTAATTTGAAGATTTTATTTTAAGAATATTTTTAGATATTTTCTAAATTTAACAATCAACCTGTAAATATTGATTAGAATCAAATCTACACGGGGAAATATTTCATCACGTACAAGGTATTTAAAGATCATTTAGGGAGCATTAAAATAGTATATTAATTATTTTTCATCGTAAAATTCTAAATTTTCTTTACTTGAAAAAATTATTAAGACGGTTTTGGTGCTGTTCTGCAGAAGAATGAGAGAAGCGTAAAAAGATAAAGGGGAGGGAAAAAAAAAAAAGATTAGAACTTAGCAGTTTTCCTGATATTGATAGCTCGATGGGATTTCTCTTCATTCACTTAAATTATGCATCCGAACAGGAAATTCTATTAATAATAAAAAGAGTGTAGATACATCATAAAATATACAGAAGGAAACTTAGTTCGTCTATATCTTTGCTACTTAAATTTGTTCCATCTTTTTTTTTTTTTTTCTTCGAAACCGTTCCACTCTTTAACATTCTTATAAAGGATAAAGAGATCAAAAATTTTACTCAGCCGGGTAAAATAATTTAAAATTTTTTGTAAAATTTCAATAATTTTCACATAATATTCCAAAGTTTATATATATTGAATTTTTAATAATTCTTTTTTTACTTTTAACCGATATCAAAAAGCATTAAATGCATCGAGAATTTATGGATAAATGATAATTTTAAAATTCCAGGATATACATTTTTTTTTTGATAAATAAGGGATTTTTTAAAAAGCATCACTTAAATTTTTAGAAATTTTCTCTAGTGCGTTTTAAATTAAGTAAAAAAAAAAAAATCTTTCAAAAATTTAATCTCCTAACGTTTAATCGGTTACGCATGAGCATCACTTAAACACAGATTAACAGATTACAGATCGATTAATCGATCCACGTGATACTCGCGTCACGTTTTATTACAAGATTACAGATCATACTGATACAATCTTAATAGTCAACAATATTTTATTTTTGTATGAATTCGTAGCAAGATGGAATGAATAATATTGTAAAAGATAAGAGTTTGCCGAAAGTAATTTAACAAATCTCCAGTTTTATGGCAAATTCGTGAAATCGCCAGATACGAGGAAAAAAAATAAAAAAATAAACTGATATCACATTCCATTCCAATAAACGTTGACGAGGGAATTCGAGAAAGCTTGTTTCCTTACCAGAAGCACTGAAATGACTCTCTTTTCCTTTAAGTTTGAAAGAGAAAATAGAGAAAAAAGTTTGTTTAATATTCAGATTCGGATCTTTTCTTCAGACTCTTCTCATCCCTGATGCGAAATATCAAGTAAGAGTATCTACATTTTCTGTTACAAGAAAAATCGGATAAATAAAATTGTACAAGTAAAATTTATCGAAAGTTATTCACTGCAATATTAAACCAGCGAATTTTTTTTTTTAAACTAAAAATGAGAATCAGCAAAATTTTTTAATTATTATGTATTTTACAGTTTTTAAGATAATATACAAATGCAAATCATGCTATAAAACGTCTATAATTATTATTAATGTATTAAAATTCGGTGAAGTAATTCAAGTATATTAATTAAAAATACGAAAATTCCAAGAAGAAATAGAATTTTCAATACACAGGATATTTAATTTTCGAATGATAACGTACAAATTTGCATGTTAAATTCTTATTAAATATTTAAATAAGATTTTATTTTATAAAATAAATAATATTAAAAATTTAAAATATTTTAGTTTGTTAGTTTTCAGAACAACCATAAAATTTTCCGCAAAATCGTAACTTTCTTCTTTTAATAATAAACTTAGAGTGTAATCGAAAATTGTTAAGGATATCTTTAATACTTTTTTAGACTCATCTTGTAAGAAAACTCCAATTTCAAAAAGTGATGATTTGAATCTATAAGTTTTCTTCCTCTTCGAAGATTCAAAATCCCTAGATGAACCAATTTCTTATTGCAACCGAAAGTTATTCTTGATATAGAGTTGTATCTCTTTTTGTTTTCTTACAAACTAAAGTTCAATCTCTTCTCCTAAGAGAAATCCAAGAGTAGAATATCAGAATTTCAATAACATTTTTTCTTTTTTTCGTCACGTTTTCTTTATCACAAATATTTTCGAAATTTTAGGGGTTGAATTCTTGATAATAATTTAAATTTTAAATATTTTTAACTTTGTTTTAAAAGAAAAATTTTCATGCGTATATTTTTTTTTCTTAGTTCGTTTAATAAAAAAAAAAATTAAAATAATTTAATCATATTAAGAATTTTTAATTTTCAGGTTTATCGCCGGTATAGCACATTTGCACGATTGAGTAATAAATCAATTTTAAATTTAGTTGGCTAAGCGCTTATAATTGAGATCAGCATGATTTTACTGTACAATAAATCTAAGCAAACGATGTTGTGTTTGCGAAAAATACACATCATTCGTGACGTTTAATTGCCATTTAAATTAATTTATGCAAAATTAACCTCTTATTATTCGTTATGTTATGTTAATAAATTGTTTACATTCTAGGATTTTCTTAAATTGGCAATTTTCTGTAGCAGTAAGAGTACCTTTTTCTTTTCTTCAACGATGCGATTTTATTCAGTACGTCACGGTTACCAGTTCATTTTTCATATGTGTGTATATATATATATACTATTTTTGGTTTTCAATTTTCGTAAGATGGATTTCTGCCATCTTTCAATTCTTGTTCGAACGATCATTTCAAAAATTGGATCAATGTAATATGCATTGGTCAATTTTTATGATCTAATTTCTGAGATAAGTTTTCGTGACAAGTCGAAGAGTTTTAACGTGTTTTTTTTTTTTTAGTTGATTTATAAATATTAAAACGAGTCCTTATTTGGTACAATATACTTATTGAATATTTACAAAATCTCAAGATAAAAATAATCGTAGGTAAATTATACCTTTTACCGGTTTAAAGAGATAAAATGGTGGAAAGAAGTTGATTGATGTGCTAGAAAATTTAAACAAATGGACTTCTTTTTCGCGTGATGTTTATAGCTAAATAAGTAATATTC
>WUQG02062177.1:0-27990 GCA_011317285.2 Androctonus mauritanicus | reverse complement strand
CTCCGCAGGGGTGGGCAGCCTGTGGAAGGGCTTGTTTCGCCCCGCCACATAGTATTCCCAGAGAATGGAATGTGGCGACTAAAAATTTAAAGAAATAATAATAATAATAACAGTGCTAGTGGCGTTGCATAACAGACAGATAAACATTGCATTTTTTAAACAGTAGGCCTACATTCCAAATGTTCAGGTACGGTCAAATATCTCAAAAAATATGCACTCTATGAAAAAATGTTTTACAAAAGTTATTTGATTTCAAAAGAAGCATAACATGGCCGTACTTGCTTCATCATAGATAATACTGTTGACGGTGATTCAATGAGCAATTCAATTTTTAATGGGAATCCCATTTTTATTGCATATTCTAATTCTATCAAAAAATATAACTTTTATCTGAAATATTTTTTGAAAAATGCACTTATTATATGATAGGAGTAATTGAAATTATAGCTTCAACGAATTTCGTTAAGAAAATTCTGAAAGATGCTGAATGGTTCTAAATTTTAGGTATCAATTAGCTGGTGATATTGGTTTGACGAGAGTGTTTTTTCGGGTATTTATGACAGAGAGCGATACGAAGAGAGTGAGAATGATCTCTCAGAGCATGAGATGGAGCGTGTTAATAAATTAATTTATTAAATGTTCCAAATTGATATCCTTTTACTGATTGAGAGTGGGCTATTGATGGAGTGGACTAAGCGATCATAAAAATTAATTAGTACATTTTTCTAAGTTTCTTCATGATTCTACTAGCTGATATCAATTTTCTGAACTATTTTTAAAAGAACCGTATGAGTATATTCAATAGCATTTTGCAATAACTGTAAAGCTTTATTATCATTTTTGGTATCACAGATTTTAATTCGTCTTTAACCGAACTTGTTTTTTCAAGTTCGTGATACTGTTTGATAAACGATAGATTTTGAAATTGGAGCACGATCAGAATATTTATCTTTGAATAGATTATAACTACTTCGTAAGATCCTCGCATCAAAAAAAGATTTCTGATTTTATCACATAATCCTCGCATCAAAAAAACAATAGTTTTTTTCTCTTTCAGCTAATACATTTTTAACAAAAATCGAAAGTGCCTGCATATTATTGCAGAGAATCGCCTTCGCGACAGTGATATTAGTACTCTCGATTTCTCAAGCCATTCATATCTAATGATAAGCGCATTTTTCTGTGATATATTCTTTATACCAGTCATCAGTCTCCAATATACCTAATCCCTCCAATTTACACCTAAGAATCCTCTTAGGTATAAATTGGAGATCTAAAACTGTTTATTTTGAAGTCGAAGAATCTCAAAATGAACAGTCTTCAATCCGAGAAACTACAGAGTTTTCAGAAATTTTTACAAAATGCAAACCTTTATACAAAATGCATTTCAAATAGTTTCTGGTATTCCTTTATTAAATCTTGAAATTATTAGCTGTTTATATCGTAAATATTATTATACTGGTTTATTATTTACTTATCTCCATTTCCATTATAATGAATATACCATGGGTGGTCAAATTTCATATCACTGTGACCCGCTTAGGAGTATTTCAAATACTTGAAAGCCGCAATCAGTTTTTCGGGTAAATCTTAACAATGGTTTCGAAAATTTTTATTATATATTTAGAAGCATTTATTTCGTATAGATGCGCACTACCTTTTACAAGAAATGAACAAATTACAAATATATTATTTTTTTTAATTAGTTATTCGTTTCATATTAACTATTGACTTTCATGGTATGGAGCCATATTGAAGGTGCCAAAGAGCATGTAGATTTCGAGTTGCAATTTGGGTATATACTGTAGTAGCTGGAGTTGTATATGTTTAACGTCTTTTTGAGGATAGCAAATTAAATCTACCTTGTTAGAAACTAGAAACGATATATACAGTTAAGGTATATTTCTTTAAAAACGTTGAATATATATTTCAATTAATCATACTCATCCAATCAAACAGGTAAACAATAAATACAGGAGTAAAATGGCAGTAACATAATAGTTTATAATTTCAAAACTGATGAAGAATAGCCAAAATTTATCCGAAGAGTATTTTGTATGAAATAAAGTAAAATATCTGATGTATTTTGGTTCCTTTGTTGAAGTCTGAACTCTCCAATCTCCTTAAAGAATTCTTAGATATACTGTATTAATATGCATATTTGAAATTTATATTTCGACTTAAATGTTATAAAAGATATTAAAGGACCAAGAATTGATAACTTAACAAAAAAACATTCCTTCTTCATTGAATTTATGTCATGTAATTTTTGTATTTTCATAATGAAATATATTTAAGCATATCTAGAAATGAATTCATTCTTTCTTTTGAAAGAGAATATTGCATTTATTTTTATATAATTTAGAAGTTATTTCAATAGAATTATTATACTTAACGCAAAAAATAATGTAAAAAACATAATATTGCTCTACTATAAAACCACTCAATACTTATATAGAATAACTGATTTTTAACAAATCATTATAATTTATAATAATATAAATTATAATGAATTATAAATTATAATGTTTTACTGCATAGTAAGCGACAAATGACCATTAATAAGGAATTTTTTCTGTTATGTTAACAAATATAATAAATACTCTTTCATAAATAATTTTACAGTTATTGTACATTGAATTGTTTTATTCTTAAGTAAATATTACAAACTGTACTTTATGGAATACTGTTTACAATTCTTCAATTATAATTGTTTATTTATCAATATTCTCCATTATGGACTATAAAAATATTCAAACTTTTTTATTTATTAATTCAATAATTAATATTGAAAAGGTTTGAGTAAATAATATAAAGTTTTTTAGAAATATTTTTACAATCTCATTAATCTCACTCTATGTAATGTTTTATTTATTAAAATATATTAGGATATTTTCTATTTTAGTTTCTTTATCCTTCGTCAATTCTTCTTTTTAATGAGGCAAGAAATTTTAGGAATTATGAAATGCAATTTTGCACAAGTCATGAAGAATCATTCATACAAAATATTTATCGTTGATGTTTATTTTAGCATTATAAAATAGTCCCATCTTGAAATCATTAGTGAATCATATCTTAGTAATGAATTTTTTTCTTGAAACTAAAGTCTATTAATGGTCATTTGTCGCTTACTATGCAGTGAAACATTATCAAAAATCGATTGATCATAATTCAGAATGTAGGTCTATATATGCCTTTTAAAACATTAACATTTAACATTTTTAAATTTAATATTTCATGCTAGATAAAACAATAATAATATAATAGCAAATTTAAAGTTTTTCTGGATGCATCTTTATCTTTCGAACACAATTTTAACAAATATAATAAATACTCTTTCATAAATAATTTTACAGTTATTGTACATTGAATTGTTTTATTCTCAAGTAAATATTACAAATTGGTAAATGTTATAAAAAAATATGTGAAGATGTTATTCTCATGTTTTAAAAAAAAATTGAGAATGGATTTTCATTGGTATTAATTTTATTTCGTTAAAATCTAGTACTTATAAAATTACAGTATTGAAGGCAATATAGATCTGAGCATCTTGAAATATCTTATAGATCTGCTTATATCATAGAGGTCATTTCTGAAAGAGGATAAATGATTTATATTTTCAGAATGTTAATGCATGCATAATTAATAAGAGGTTTAAGTACTCGCATTTTACTACAAACATATTTTTTAGAGTCATGAATTGTTTACATAACAAACAAAATTCGACACGTGGGCGACACGTGTCAGTTTATAAACTAGATAGTCATAGGCGTCAATTATTCTATTTTCGCTATTTTCGTTCTTAGATAAGTCAAGTGAAATTTTCGTAAATTCGAAATAGTTAAGTAGATATACCACGGAACAAATCCTACAACCGTTTTTATTATATTCTAAATATTTTTGAAACATTCATTTTTATAAACAGTGATTAAATTCTTTTTTTTATACATATGTTAATTTTATATTTAAACGTTACTTTACTTAATAAAATATTTTAAATATCTTTTCAAATATAATATTAGGTAATGCATTTGGAAAACTTTTATTGTAAAATTCAAAATTTTTAATTTATTAATTAATATACTGTAATTATCAACAGCAAACTTTAAAGATTGATTACAGAGAAAATTGATCATATAATTAATAATAGGATATATTGTTTTAATTATAAATAAGATATTCGCATCGTTACTTAACCTCATTAGATTCCTTTACTCAGGAGAATGCTGAAACTGGTTAATGAGGGATTCTTCCGGTATTTTGGTGTAAGCATCTAAGTTTCGTTATTCTTCAGAATGACACTTCCCTTACTGGCCACATAATCGGGGGAAAAGTCCTTAGCGAGCCATAAATATTTCCATATTTCTTTCTTCGTCCAGAAAATAACTTCATTGTGGACAGAAGTTTTCAACTACGAGGTACTTACCAAGTATTAATTAATCATCTGATTTATTGATGTAGCGATAAATCAGTTAAATCAATAAACTTAATGATTAATATTAAAAGCTAATGGAAGGAAAGTCAACATAACGCATTTGAAAGTATTTTGAGCCATCATTCTTTGAACATATAAATATTGTCAAAGATTCTTCAATGATTTTATATAAACTAATAAAAAAATGACGTTTAAGCACATATTTCTGCATGTTAATACTATATAATGCATAAGATATATTTATTTAAATTTATTCATACGGTTTTCTGATTTTTATAGTTAATTTTTAATGCAGGTATAGTTTATTTTATAAGTATTTTTTGTAATAAAATAAAATTTTTTAGCTGAGAAATTAGAGAATTTAAACATGGTAACAAAAATAGTAAAAATCCTAGAATATAATTTTACAATTATATTAAATTACAAACAAAGTTTATATTAAAAAAATAATTGTAATTATATTTTTATTTGCATAAGGAAAACTTAAATTTAAATTAATATTTAATTTTAAAAATGTGTTTAAGATCTGTCATTACTTTATAGAGAGTTATATAGTTTTCCTTTTTCCATATTTATTTTCTATTCAAAATCGTTTTAATTTTAATATTTTGCAATTCAAATATAAGATTATAAGAATAAAACAGCACTTAGTTTTGGTTATTACAACATAAATCCAATTTAATTTTATGTGTTTCACCTTTCAACATGAAATCAGTTTTTCAAACGCAATTATCTTATACTTCATTTGTCTAATTTTAGAAACATCTAAACGGATGAATCGTTAGAGATGAATTTTTATAACTGTGATATTACTGTTTTCAAGGCTGTTCTTGATGAATAAGAGTTGCGTGCAGAACTGTGTTATTTTTAGCGTGCTTTAAAAGCAAGTTTATGTTATCACTTTGTCTGCTGAGAAGTATATCTCATAATCTATTCAAAAAATCATTAAATTAATAATATATTCAGAATCATTTATATTTAATTGCATGATTCGAGTTACATCAAAATTCGGACTTCACTGGCCATATCACTTCGTATCATTATAAACCACAGTGTTTGAACACAAACAACAATTTTCATATTGTTTATACATTTTTAATTTTTCAGCATTTGTACCCCTGAGTTCCATATTTGACAAGATTTTCGCAGAAAATCGATTTTAGAAGTTTCTATCATCTTTGATATTTTTGCGGGAATATATAACTAAATTATTTGAAAGAATTTCATGCTTAGAATAAAAAAAGTAAATACCATTGTAATATTTATAAAATTTATTGGTTATGTTTAATTCGTATTCATTAAATTTATTAAGTTATGAAGAGAAAGCAATCGTATAGAATTAGTATTTTTATAAACAAATATTTGATATAAAAAAGTTATTCGAAGTACCCGTTAAATAAGAAAATATGTTTTACTAGTAAAATTACTGATTTATATGAAGTAAAGTCGGAAGAAATATTAATTAGTATGAAGATTTAATAGAACATTTCAATTAATATTAAAATGAATGATACACAACCTAAATTATTATAGATTACATTAGCCTCACAGTATAAGATAAATTTATAACAGAAAATGCATAACATCTTCTGTCATAAATTTAAATTTTACCGAAAATATTCAATTCATAAAAAGATACAAGAATTATTACTTTGATTTAATAAAACAATTTTAATTTTTGACGATTTTGTTTACAAAATAAGTTTATGTTCTTTCAAGAGCAAGAAAATTTGGAATATTATCTATAAAAATAATTGGACATTATTTGTTATGCGTTAAAAATAGAATCGTTATAACAAAATTACGCACTAATTTGAAACGCAATTTTTTCTTCTAATAAATTCTATATTAACATAATCAATACAAAAACATAACAATCTTATTTCAATCAAAGAATTTGATATGATTTTTCCCCACAATATCATAGATTAATTTTTCATAGTATAATAACAGCCTGCTAAACTTTCGAAGAGAGATGAAAACAATTGTAGCGGTTTAATAAGTTTTTATACTTATGAAATTCATTATTCAAAGACATATGAAATTTTTTTAATGAAAATAAACCCTATAGTTATGTAAATGCAAAATTTATTTTCATTCATTTCTATTCTATATTTTTCATAATTCTTAGAATTCCGAAAGTTCAAGTTACATTTTATTAATAACTAATTCAGATTTATAGAAAAAATATGAGAAATGTTTTTCATTGAAAAAACATACTTTTAATTAAAGACACACAATGAAATTCGATCAGTAGTTGTCAAGCTAAATAGATTATATTTCCAAAATACACAGAACTTATTCAATCAAAAATTAGATTTTTGATAAGAAAAGATTATGTAATACAATATTCTATCAAATAAATCTCATTTTTCGTGATTGCACATTTATCTGGAAATATGATTTTACGATAGTCATATTCAGTGTACTGTATAAATATTTATGTTTATATATGTTTGTAGATATGTGTTTGTGTTTATATTGTGAGACATAACTAGCCTATATATATATGAGAGCTTAAAAGAAATTTTATCAAGGAACGGATGACATATGAACGACGTCATGCCATACGTACCATATAGCTTTTTGACAGTTCTTAGTTTCTATTTATAAATCCAGAAATTAAGTTTTACTCAGTAGTTTCTTTGAAAATAGCTTAATGTATAAGAAATAAACTTAAGCTCTAATTAAACTTCAAAGTGATCACTCGAAGAAATATAAAAATAATAAAAAATGCTTAAATTATGAATTTTGACTTGCATTTCTCTTTGAAATTGTTATAAAATATTTATATATTTAATGTCTAATGTTTTTTAAGTTCTAATAACTTATGAACTTAAAAAACATATATTCAAGAACAAAGCTAAATTTCCGTAATAATGTGCGATTATTTTGACTATTATCTAATTAGTTTGCATTTAAATTTTTTAATCTAAATATTGCATTAATAAATTAATTTATAACAAATAGATATTTATCCATTCAATAATTAACAGAACGTACTATTACCACACTGTTTATTATTGAACAGATAAATATCTGTTTGTTATAAATTAATTTATTAATATTTAGATTCAAATATTTGAAAGTAAACTAATTACATAAAAATATGCTTCTATAAATAATAGCAATAAGTCGAATTATAAAATAAATAAACAGATAAAAAAATCTGCTATTGTTATATATTTTAAATAATTTTCAAGTTGTATTTAATAAAATGATAGATTTCAATAATAGAAATGCTTTGTATAAAACAGAATTAATTATTCATTAAAGTTAATAAAACGCACATTAACGGGTATATTGAGTAAAAAAAAAAATTATAAAATAGACAACTAGCAAAGATGAAATATGTAAAAATATTAATGTTATTCTTTCTAAATATTTCGAAAATTCGAACGTAAATTTAGTTGAAAATCAACAAGAGAATATTATATTAATATGCATAATATTGCAGTTAGATTGTATTATAAAATGTTCCAAATCTTTTTATTATAAGGCTGCGTTCGTATAAACGTAGGCAACAACACTGAATTACGTAGATAACGACTCAACCCGTTCGTTAAAAGGACATGTCCAATTCGATTTAGCATGATTGCAATTTTGAATCACGGCCAAGTATTTTAAACTGGTCATTGCCTAATATGTTACAAAGGAATCCATATTATATTCAGAAACTATTCTAGAAAAATTGAATTATATGCAGATAATATTTTCTCGTCTGAAATTTTACTGAAATAAGTCATTCAGCTCAAATTTATTGAATTGAATAATTACAATTTTTTTTAAATAAAATCATAATTTATGTAAATAAATGACACGCTAAATATTCGTTACCGTAGTTTATATTATTGTGATAAACAAAGTTCGTATAAGGATGCAAACATTTTTATCTTAATTTTTGGCAACTTTAATTAATATGTAATTTGATTAGTTTTATTAATTAATTTAATATTTTATTGTTATTTCTGCTATCATTTCCTTTGTTTTCTGTCAACATAAAAAATTATAATAATAAGAATACAAAAAATTTTCACTAAATTTTGTGTGTACTTTTATGAATTGATTTTTTGCCTAATTTTTTTTCTTCATTTTAGAGCACTTGATTTATATATTTATTTAATTTTTAATAAGTGGTTTTAGTATGCAATAAATAAAGGGAGTCCCAAAAAATGTATACACACCTTCAATTGTCTTTGCGTTTCATTTATGTTCTCACATTTCCAGTAACATTTTATGATAAATTTCCTTTCTTCATAGCTTAATTGTGCTTCACCCATTATTTCAAATCAGTTACACTTCAAAAGAATAAAATTTTAATCAGTTACAGGCTGTGAACATGTCTATACATTTTTTGGAACACCCTGTATATGTTGTTGAGTTTATCTAAAATACTGTATTGATGTTTTAACTTGATATTATGATGCTTTAATATTAAAGAAGTGAATGTAAATTTTCGTTAAATTATTTAATATATTGTTTTTAAATAAAAAAATCACAAATAATAAAAATTGAAATAGCATTTTATTCACAAATACAAACTGATGTATTGAATTATATAAATAAATGAAAGAATAAATATAATAAATAAAATGAATTCTTCAATAATAAATTCTTTAGACAATTAGCTGCCCTTTGGGCTAGTTTTGCTACAATCTTAGAGTATAAAAATACAAAAGATAAATAATTTTGATTATATACAGTAGATGATAAAAATATTTTTGATTTCGTAAACATTTTAGATAAATATAATTATAAAGGAATGCTATAAGGACAAAATTAAAGCATTTGGCATGGTTCGTTAGAATAAATATCATAAAATAATTTTTTTTATAGATTAGATGCTAACGGAATGTCACATTAATAAATAGTATTGTATCTAAGCATAATCTTTAACTAATATTCTGATTAATTTTGTTTATATTTAACCTAAAATATCCGGAATTTTATTTATTAATCATAATATTATTAAAAACGGAACTTAATTATTACAAATTATTTAATAAATAAAATATGCATTAGTGGTAGATCAATGAATAAGTTTTCCCTTAAAAACTATTTAATCGTTTTCATTTTCAATTTTTTTATAAATTAATTAATTGTAAAATAATTAATATTTCTAATTAAATAAAAATTTAGAAAATAGATAGCTAATATAGGTTTATGAAATATTATTAAAAGTTTAAAAAGGTCAACTTTTAAATAAAGTATGCATGTTTCTGATATTTTTCAAAATCTTTTGGCTCAATATAAATAATTATAAAAATAGTAAGTCATTATTGCATAACTAGCCTACAGATTAGCATGAGTTTTAAGCAAGATTGTCAAATTTTATGAAATTTTTGGAAGACTTATCCATAGAAAGATACTGTATACATGTGATAGAACAACTAGTTATAAATTAAGAATTAAATATTACAGAATAAGTATTTAACATGGTTATAGTTTACATTTTTTAAACATTCATAACAATTCTGTCATAATCTATAAATGTGAAACTTAAATCATTTTTCGAATTTTATAAACCATAAACTTTTCAGACATAAAGATTTATTTTCAATTATAATTTCATTAAATCTAAGAATATTGCATTTTTTATGTAATTTAGTTTATCATAACCGTCTTACAATTGGACCACAAAAGTAAAAAAAATGTATTTATCGGAATGAAGTTATTTTAAGTTCAAATCCGAATATCGATTTAAACGATTTATTCTCATACAAGAAGATTCCTCATGTTTATACAAGTAACTCTTAAGAGCGAAAGCTTTCCCGCATCTCTGACAAACGTATGGCTTACTGGTGGAATGAGTTTGGATATGGGCTCTCAAATTTGATTTATCTGCAAATGCCTTACTACATATATGGCATTTAAAAGGCTTCTCTCCTGTATGAGTGCGAATGTGTCCTTGTAAAAGCCAGGGACGACTGAATGCTTTACCACAATAAGGGCACTGGCATCCTTGACTATGAGTTCTAACATGCATGCTATATGCGGGTGTGGAAACGTATACTTTATCGCAATGAGGGCATTTTCGGGCTTTCTTATCTGTTACACTACGGTGTGTCTGGCGATGACGAGCCAGATTACTAGAAGTGCTATACCTCTTACCACATTCCGGACATACGTGATTTTCCGCATTCCGAATATCAGAATTTGAGTACGTTTCTGGTATTCTCATATCGATACCAATCCCTAAATATTGAGATAATATCGGAACATAATTATTTTGAACCGTAATTATTTGTTGAGGCCATTCTGTAAAACCCAGACTAGCTGATGATTGAGGACTGGACGGCTTTAAAATCACACAGGATTCAAGTCCTTCCGCTGTATAAACATCTCTTTCTGGACTTGAAGGATTTTCTGGTTTTATATTTTGAACTTTTGCTGTCAGTACATGTATTTCTGGGGTTTCCGAAGGTATCTCTGGAGTTTTGATGTAGTTATTAACGCTAGATTCATGTAAGCAATCATATTTTTCGGTGTTTTCTTTAACATCTATTGGAAAAATGAAAAAAATCAAGAAAATTTTTTCGTTAAAATTCTTATATTTGAATCATATGAATATTAATATCATATATGAATTCATATATCTATAATGTTAAATTAAATTTATTACTTAAAATTATTTTAAATTATACGAAAACAACCGAGAACAGTTCCATATGAATGAGTTCAAGAGCATTTACCCAATATATATTCAGATTTGTATACAGTATTTTTAAATAAGCGATATATTAAAATGCATTCTAGTGTTATGAACTTATAAAATATTCATAATTGTTTTGGCATCAATAAAGAATTATATCAAATGTTTGAAAAAAAACTTTATATGTTATTTTATAAATTAACAATCTAAAATATAGAATATATTCAAAATTATGTCAATGTACATCAAATTAAAATAATCTTATGTTAATAAATCCAATTATTAAATTTTATCAAAATTTTCTCCGCCGGAAAACAATTTTTTCGAGAAAATTTAAAACTAAGGCACTACCAATTTTTCTTCGAAAGAAACATTTCTAAAATATCTAAATTTTTATCGTTGTAAATGATTAAAAAATGAATTATAATTTATTTTTTCAAAATTTATGTAAAATTGAATTTTAAAATTATAATAAATTTGAAATTGAAAGTTTTATAAGTACTTAAAAACTACAGATGTTATAAACCAAAAATACATTTTTTAATGCCCAGAACGTATTAATATACGAGTAATATTTCGATACTTAAAAATATTCAAACAAATTTTGCTGTCAACCAATCAAGTGGAGAATTCCATAGCTAATAGCCACTCAAACGAGTGCACGCTCTGCGAAGATATACAAATAAATCCATCTTTCTCTATCAGATCCAAGAGCGACAGTGTACACAATCTATTCAAGTGGCACCTTCTCTCAATGCTGTTTGTATAGTAAACTCGAATGAAACATCAACTTGCAGGCACGTGCCAAAGTTGACCACTTGACATCTCATGAGTTAATGCTCTACAAACAGATTTTCGATACTGTACGCCTACTGTCATCTTTCAATGATGACAGGTTTTACCGTGTGGCGTTTTTGGCTCAGTTTACGTAAGAAATAATAATTTATGAGATCATTTGGTAGTTTCATGTTTACATGTTTATTTCCAGCTTTTTCTGAGCGGATGTTATGAATATTTATGTCTTTTTACGAATATATTATTAAATAACGCAAAGTTTTCCAAACTATTTATGATATTCAATACAATCATTTTCTAATATTAATATATTCGTATTATTATTCTATGGTAATTATTGAATATATTTATACAAAATTTATAATGTGTTAGTTACAAACTTATTTTTAAAATATTAAAATATCTTATAAATAAAAAAATATCAATTGAGATAAGTAAATATAGATATATATAACAGATTGATTATTATTTAAATATTAAAACATAATCATATTAGCATAAAAAGTTAAAAATAATTGAAGTTAATTGATTTTATAATCAGAAGTATAATAAGATAAAAATTATAAATTAATTTTTTTTTAAATATTTAAAATATATGATTTATTTTTTTCAAATATCTCTTTGAGGTTATCTGAAAGAGAAATTCGAAAAAAATTAAAAAAACACCGCACATTAAACTGATTAGTTAAAAATATTTAGTTTATTTATTACTTTAGAGTTCTTTATAACAAGCTTAATTCATCTATAATATAAAATTTATTTATGAAAGTATATAAATATATGACAAAAATCGTATGTGATAAAAGATTAAGTAATTTTATTGACTATCTAAATTTTCTATAAATAAATCCAAATTTAAAGTTTGAAAAATTAACGTTTACATGATTTTAATAAATATTGAAACATTTTGTATCAAAAATTTTTAAAAATGTAGCGATAAAAAATTATGGTTAATAATGAAAAATAATTTTTAATATATTAAATATAAAAATTTTAGTCTGATTCTCATTTAGTTATTAATAAACTCAAATGTAAGTTAAAATGATTTACTAAATGCAAATTTTATAATTAATTTTAAAAGTAAATAATTTAATTCTAAGGAATTGTCTAAATTTACCTTTTCCACCTCCATGTACGTGAAAATACCTCCTATTAGTGATGAGGAAGGCTCGAGGCATAACGGAGTGTTGCCTTGTCAAGACACGATGCAACTACTGCAAAAATAGAAGTCCTCAACGTTTAGATGGGTTCGTGTTACTCTGGTAGCGGACCCAAGTGGTCCTCAGCACCCGAATTAATCAACGATGCTTTTTTTTTAACTTTATCCCTCCCCTTCATTCTATCAGGGGAAGAAGAGAGGGCAACAAGTGGGGCACCGGAAGGCTACCAGTGTTACGAGAGCAAAGGTCGCAACCTCGGAAGCTGGGTCAAAACAGAGATGACGATGTTATAATTCCCCCAAGTTGAATGTTTGATAAAAATAAACTCCATCTGGATTTGAATAAATTCTCTTTTCCCTCGCCTTTCAAAGAAAGATGATTCTCTGTATGTCTTTATTATATACAAGTTTGACCCCACAGTAAATTTTTTATATTAACAAACCTTTATGTTACATAAATGCAAAATATATCATTATCATATTTTTAATTGTATTTTTTATAATTATAACATTTGCATGTTAATGTTTAAACTTTAATCTATACTGAAAACGCTTTTATATATTAATTATATGTAAATTATTATATGATTTAATTATTAAAAAATTAATGATAATTAAACAGTATATTAAAAATTAATTTATTGTATTCTTTAATTTAAAAAATTTAAAAATTTATGTAACAAATTTAGTATCATTTTTATTCATCTGTAAATTTATTATTTTATTTTATTTTGTTCAAATTAAACTATAAGTAGAATTATAATTTTAAAAAATATGTTTTGACTTTTAAATATATTTTAAATAGGCAAATATCTGTTATAAATATATTATAATATTTGTTATAGGTACATAGTATAAATTATTTTTTGTTCAATTTTTAATTTTGAAAATCATTAAAATTTACCTAATAATTAGCTTTTTTTTATTTTTTAAAATTAAATTTACATTTTTTTATTTCATCAAATTTCACCAGAGTGAAAGATTTCATCAGACGAACTCTGTCACGAGCCGACGCGTGGCCGGGCGCATGCGTTCAGATGTCTGTCGACAGATCTTTGCCAGGAGGTACGGCCAATGTCTTTCATATGTCAACAGCTAGTTTAACCAGTGAAAAGTGTCAAACTAGCGTCAGAATAAAATCGAAAGATGCTAAAATTGTATAAAGATTAATATCCCTTAGAAATTAAATTTGAATGCTGTCCCGACTTCAATCTAAAATTGAAGTTTGGAGCAGTTGTCCGGAGTGCTTCACAGAATGGCGAACAAGATGGCGATCATATTTTGGTGCGATATGATGGTATTATAATATTGTATTAGTTCACAAAAATAGACAAAACACGAACTGACATAGTAAAGGTCATCTGACCCAGATGTTCCACATCTGGTGACGACGTAAAAACAAACATTTCAAAGCTGTAAGCGAAACTTGTACCCGCTGAAGCACCGTGTGCTGATTAACGTTGCCAAGAGAGTTAGTAAGGTATAACGTCTGGTAAATTTCTACAACAGCTAAAAAGCCCGATCAGTAGGTTTAATGGGACGTAAAAGACATAGAAATCGGAATCTGCCATATGGGAGATGTATTTTTACGGATTTTGATCGCGATTTGTATGCAGTCGAACGTCGGTTGTAATTGGATATCACGAAAATTCAAGATTTTTTATCATAACCACCATATCACAGAACGGAGTTAATTCTATGTTGCTACAGTATAAATTTAAATAAAAAAACATAAAAGTTAGCTTAAAAATTCGATCGATATTATTTTTCCGATCAATGTCAATCATTGTATATTTAATTTCTTTACTAAATACACGAACTATATAACTAAGTAATTCTTTTTAATAAATGAAAAAATAATTAAATTAATATTTATTTGAAGCCTGATAATTGCATGTGAGATAAGAATTACAAAATGCGAAAAAATTTTAAGATAATCAAATAACCAACTTAGAAGCTTATTATAATAGTCACGTGAATGGCACGTGCCAGATCATCCGGATATGACGCAACTAAAACCGACACTTTCCGTCTGTACCCGTTGGACTTTCTCCGGAACTTGTAAATCATGGAAGGGTATGAGTTGCTTGAAGTTTTTCCGTTGTCTTCAATTTTATCCTTATTTATTCACTGTAACAACCGTTACAAAAATAAAATGCATTAACACAAATTTTTCTTGTTCAAGGTCGCGTAACCAATCATCCGAAAATATAGCATTTTAAATTAATTAAATATTAGCAAAAGTGATGCTAATAATTATTAAATAATTTTCGATAAATATTATGAAACATTGCGAAATTTTATATATATTTTATAATATATATTCAAGTAATTTATAATCTATATGTAATAAAATTTTAATACGAGCGCATGTAGAAATAGAAATTATCAGTTTATAAATTTTAAATCGACGAATATTTTATAAACTTTTTAAAACTAAAAGAAATACAGTATGAGGGGGAAAAATTCATTTAAAAATACTGTAATCATTTTTATTCAAAAAAGGTATTGATTACAATTGCTATATTTTGTGTACTTTCTGTTTGTTTGTCCAATGATAGAGCTGTAAAGGACCCACTTGACATTTTCTATCTAAACCTATGACAGTGGCAGACCCATAATTGGGGTTCGTTATGACAAGGAGATAAAAATGCTCTCTCAACCTCTCTCGCAACCAACAATAGAGGAGGTTTCAACAAAGCGTTCCAGATGGTTTGTTTATCGACATAACCGCCTTTCATATCGCCTGTAGTGGCTACGCTCTTTTCTTTTTTTCTTCAGTTCTGTCCAATCGTCTTATACACTAATATCACCTGATTCAGATATAGGAGGGTTACAGGCACCTTTCAGGCGCCAGTGTGAGATTGAGAGGTGTCTTCTGAACATGCCGATTTCTTTTGTTCTTAGTTTTGGTATCTATCTATTTATTAAAAGATATTTATATACAAACTTTTCTCTAATAATCAATCTTTTCCTGCACAAAATATTTTAAATAATAATTATTCAAAATTTTTGTCATCCAATGCACTTCAGAGACATTTTTATTTTTACAAAATAAAACTGAAAAAATGCAATTCAAAATGTTTAATTAAAATTTCAAATATCCAAACATTTTTACATTAATATTTTTCATTAATGATTTTCTTGAATTATGTTACTAAATAGTACATCCTTAATAAATATCAAATATATCTGTTTGTATCAGTATGTTTATAATATTGTTATTTAAGATATTTGATTACTGATTATTTAAAATAATTTTAAATTTTTTCAATTAAATTTCTTGGTTCTTTGAAGTGAAATTCAAATATAATAAATTACTGTGATTGCATTAATGAATTACTAATTTCATGAAAGACATATCTGCACTTACGTTAGTAGAAATGATTACATTAAGATGAAATAACAGATAAAAGATTTGAAGATCCTTTTATAAAAATATCTATAAATTATTGATAAGATGATCTTTGCCCTAAAATTTGAACAAATAAGTTTTAAACATTAAATTTTTATCAAAATAAAGTTCATTGAAGCGATGATAGTTGTGATATTTTTTAATGAAAAAAAAATAAATAAAATTTCTAACTGGCACGTAAGCCTACTAAATTTTTAATTCGAAGGAATTCAGAAAATAAACAATTTTAAAGTTTTGTATTTTGAAATTATGACTGAAATTAGAAAAAATTATTTTAATTAATATAGTATTGTTAACACATATGTTTTTTTTCTGTAATAGTAATTACTAACGCCACGAAAAATTCTTTAATTTCTGATTTTATCATTATTCTAAATATGTGTTTTAAATTAGACTTTAGATTGATTCGAATTAGATTAATAGTTTGGTTTATTGTTTTCTTTCTTTCTTGATAGAATAAAAAAAGCTAATAGTCTGAAATGAATATGTGGATGATACAGAATACTTGATGCCCGAAGCAGCCACATGTTATAAGAGCCCACGTGCAACGCACGTGTTGGTGGCAGGAAGAAGGTTTTCCTCCCTCCTCTCTCGTTTCCTCTCCACACCTTTTATATGTAATTCTTTCGTGGGAAAATTTTTCAACCACTGAACTGCATTTGACACCGATTTGCCTGCTCATGAATTATATTGAGTAAATTTCATGATTTTAAAATTTAAAATTAAGTATTATAAATGCTTCATTTATTCATATTTCAAAAAGAATTAGACTATTTTTAAATTAAAGAAAGATATTATTACATTAATGCAGTTTAAACCTGATTATTTGTTTGAAAAGTATTAATTTTTTGTTGTAAGTATTTTGTATCACATCAATCGATGGTTCATGTTAATAATTTCATTCTTCTATTCGTGTTATATCAGCAATTAGTGACACCAATTTCATCTAAATTTCCTTTAAATTAAAACTATTGTACTTGAAATGAAACATTGGATAAGTTATTAAAATTTTTGCTTCGAATTACAGTGTATAATATCATTATTGAAATTTCTTAATTTATTATTTCGAAATAAGATTTTTAAATTTAAATTTATGGCGTTATTTGTTCAAATTATTTGACTCACATTATTAATAGCTTTACTCGCACATCATTTCAACGCCTAAGTTGCAAGAGTATTAATTCCAAGATTTTTAAACAGATAAGGATAAACTTAATAGGTTAATGCACAACATCATGGTTTGTGTTAAAAAATTAATGAGTCACACTTAAACTGTCGCACGTCTCCTGTCACGTTGAAGTACCTACGCTACTCCAGTCATATTTGGTCAGATGAATTTTTAAAAAATCATCCTACTCATGTTGATTTTACAAATGGGATCTAAAAGTAACTACAACGTTGATACAAAAGATGCTTCAATGAGTGCATTGCCAAAATATGTTCTTTGTACCATATCTAATGGGACTCTTATGACTCTGAAGAGCTATTCTAAATAGATTTAGGGGAGATAGGATCGAATCACTCTAACACAACCGAACTTTCCATAAACATATCGATTTTTTTCTTCCTTCCGTTTTCATCGATTCAGTTCATTTTCAATTTAATGATCATTTATGCAAGAAATAATCAAAGGAAACCGAATACTTCTGCCTTTCATTATAGGATTTTTATAAATAGAGACTGTTGAAAAGTGATTGTTGGAAGAAATGAATAGATCTATATAACGTAGATATTCTCAGGAAGTAGAATTGAAGTGTGTTACTACAAAGAAATCCGCCTTATTCCGTTTCTATCCTTTATTTCTTTATAAAAGGCCATTATCCTGATTATATTAATAACAAATTGTTTTTCATTTGATTAAATCCAGGTTCCTAAATGTAATTAATCTAACAGATATTCCATTACTGAAATGTGAGTTTTATTTAATTATTACTTGTTTGTTAAAAAAAAATTTGAAGTTAATTTGAATAAAAAAAATCGCGTTCATTAAGCGACTATTCCAAAAAGTACTTAAGTACTTCAATAAATTATGGTAACCTTAAAATTCCAGATAGCCAAAAAATTCTCAAAATATCTTCAGTACAGCTTTCAGTAAGATACCATATTTAGCATTTAGAACATTGTCACAAACATAAGAGAAACAAAATTTTCTTTTCGTTTTATTAACAATTAATCAGATTAAGTAATTTAAAGAATTTCATTTGTACATCTTTAAAAATTTTGATATTTCTGAAACTTTTAAATAACATACGTTTTTATCATTTAAATATATTTCACATAATTTAGAAATGAAATAAAACAAATCTGCAATTTGAATTTGGAAAATTAATAAGTAATAAATTGACTAATTATATTAATTAAACTTTTCATTTGGATTATTAATATTTATTTTCATGGAAGAGATTGAATGTAATTAATTTCTATGATAGTGTATAAATTTATCATTATGTATAATTTCAATATAAGTCTGTAATAAAATTTTGCACAAGGCTTTTGCTTATAACCACCGCAATGACTGTGGGAGTATTTATTATGGTTTACTCACCACAAGTTATTCCATTTGTACAGTCTGTTATCTCTCTCTATTTATGATGTTAGTCACTCCGCTGTTCAACAAGCAGATGTTAATTCATATTTTAAAATACGGAAAATGATTGTGGCATTTTTAATTTTTGAATGAAATGATATTTGCAATTTATGATAAATAGAAATAAACTAATATGAAAACAATAAAATCATTAAACGAGTTTCAAAAATAAGAAATAATTTGATTATTGTTTATTATTATCTTTTTTTTTTAGAGAAAATATTCATTTCCTTTACTTCGCAATATCTATTTTTAAATGAAAAATAAATGTTGATAAAATAATTTGTAATCTATAAAAACTATAAATAAAATATTATTAATTAATTATTATTAAGAAATAATAATAATAATAATAATTAGTAATAATTAATTATTAATTGTTTTAATAAAACTTTAATAATTTATATTTGCTTTGTTTATCATTTTTAGACAGAGATGGTGAAAAATGCCCCTTAATCGGCCAAATCATCCAAATGGAGCCAATAATATATGTAATTGATTCAAGATTCTTCGGGATCACGATAACCCTATCGTCAGGTCAATAAACCCAATTAAATGATTTGTAATGAGTTTTAAATAAAAATAAAAACTATTTCATAATTTTTGTTATATATATATATATATACAACTAATTTATCAATCTCTCTCTTTTTTCTTTTAGATTAATTGATGACGTGCACAGACAATGTACCAAAATATTTTCAATGAAAAGATTTTTAATACGTTTTTTAAAAGATCAAGTTTATAATCTTGAAATGATATCTAAAACATTTACATTTTAGATATCATTTCAAGATTATAAACTTGATAAAGCATTTACGTTTTAGATATACTCTTTATACTCTTAAATTTTATAGGTACATGACATGATAATCACTGCAATTTTTGTTAAATTTAACATACATAAGTTTACGAAAATTATTTAAATTCATATTATTTGTTTTTGTTTTTGAATTATTATAAACGTTAAAAATATTATTCATCATTGAAAACCAAAGTAATAAGTATAATTATGATTTACATTAATTATATACTCGATTTATTTTTATGAGATTGATAAATTTTATATATACTAAAATTAATTATTAAAATAATACATTAATATAATTTTGATTATTTTACGAAGTGGAATATTGATAAGTGGAAATAAGATCTATCATTAGGTAGAGAATTTTTATAAAAATAAGAAATTTTAAACTTTTTTTCCATTACTGTAAACAAATTTGCTTTTCGTCACATTTTCTGAAGTGCTATTGATAGTGATTATAATGTTGGCTTCCTAGCTAAATTGTTGTTTGGCTTCCTTTAATGTCCATCTTTTTCTATTAAGTGGGAAAGTTTTTTGTTATTTTATCTTTATATCACTATTTTCCAAATTGTGAGGCGGGCCCCACTAGGGGCGCCAGTCTATGGCCAGGAGGCGCGGAAGAATTAACAAAAATATCATTTTTGAGACAAACAAAAAAATAAATTCAAATTGGTGTCGAAAAAATAAATCAGCGAAAGGATTATAAATATTATATTATCCATGTATCCAAAAACTTTCTGCTGTATCTGTTTTAAAGACAAACTATCTATCTCGTTTAGTGATTGAAATGGAATTGTGATATCTTCAATGACACCCCGATTTCAAAGAATTTGTGCCGAAGAATCAGCCCATCCATCGCATTAAATATTATTATGTTGTATTATACATATATTCTATTTTTCGTTTTTTTGTAAGATTTGTTTAATTATATTAAAAATTATGACGCCATAATAAATATATATTTTTATGTATAAGAACTTTATTTATACAAAATGTTGTATATCGTTTTGTAGTATTAAATTGTAATTAGAAAATATAAAATTAGACTGTTATGAAAATGAGAGGCATACCAATTTTATATGAAATAAAAAAATTGACACGCACCCTCATTTTCACAATATACGCACATACAGAAAGTTTGGAAACTACTGCTTTACATTATATATTAATATAAATTCTTTTCTCTGTTAGAAACATGATATTTGTTTTCAGAATATTTGGAAGATTATAATAATATAAAACAAATTTTTTCCTAATGTGAAGAATAATTTAAAAATTAATTTCAGAAATAAATTAGATTATTTCAACTAGACATAAAAGCTTACTATGCTTTTAAACATTTCGTCATTACCACTGTATTCTATCCACTATCAATATTTTTATTTTTCAGATCCATCTTTATCTCATCTTATAATCTCAGAGATTTACGAGATTTAATTATGGAAAAAATGAGGAATAATTATAACAAGCTGAATTGCTGTTTGTCTATTCATTTAAACATTATATGTTTAATAATATATTCTTATATAAGTTTATGTGTATAAATATTTAATATTCATTTTATTAAAGAATTGTAAACTAAAGTAATAATTCGAGGAAACTGCCTTTTTCATATTATAATAATATATTAAAAGCTCTTTGAAGATTTTGGAAATATAGTATTATACTGTATCAGATTATAACTTCTTCAGCCGATTCTTTAAATGCTAGATTTGAAGCATATTCGGATTTTTAAGTTTTCAGTTTTTTAGATATGTTTTATCATCATATAAAATATAATATAATTTTTATAGGATAAGCTCTTAATAATGATAAATAAATAATCCAGAATATTCATTCGGAGAGATCACATCCAGAATATTCGTTCGGAGAGATTAAAGATATCCTTAAAATCGCTTCCTTAAGCTTTTGCTATAGGCTTTATTTATGTACGAATACAAGGTAATTAAATATAATAAGAGAAACAAATTTCTTACAAGATATTTGAAAAGAAAGATTGTTCATTTGTGTTTTCCCTTGTTGTTTTGTTCACTTTTATTGTTAACAAAAATCTTGCTAATTTTTATCTCATATTTTCTTTTAATTATGATTTTTTTCTATGTGCATCATGATTATCGAACAATTTACGACGCCTTAAATCCAATAAAATGCTTTTCGTCATATCTCGTAATAATTGTTTGAAATTCAGCAGTCAGATATTTTAAAAATTAATCTAAACACATTTATATTCTATATTCTGATAATATGCAATTATTGAAAACAAAATATCTGATAAAATATTTCTCAATAAAATAATATATCGGATGTCTCAAAAATAATATACACACACTTTGATAGCCAATAAATTCCATGTCTATTTTATATAAAATAAATGTAATAATTTAATTTTGTTAATTTAAGTTACTGGTTCTCCATTTTAGATGCAAGCATATTTAACTGAAAAATAAAAAATAAAAAATAAAAAAAGTAAAAGGTTATTGATTTTATGAATTTTCAAAATGTATATATATTTTTCAGACACTCAGTACAGTATATATATTTTTTGCTGTTTCAATAAACATAAAATAAGTAAAATTTTTGCTTTCAATATTATATTAATGTGTAAGAACATTTTTTACAAATTTGACTTTACAGGATTTTCCGAATTATCATATTTGACCATTTTTTTTTTTAATTAAAGAATCATTTTTAGTGAATAAGTTATAAATTTGACTTTTATATTTATAAAAATTAAAAAGTATTAAGTATTATTATGTTCCTAAAATCGGAATTTCTTTCATTAATATGAAAAGATGTAATTTCAGCATGCAAACACATATTTAAAACATGTTTGTTGATTTAAAATTATTCTGTATAAATTTTATTTAATACTGTATCTATATTTCACTATCAAAGAGAATAATAATTAAATAAGACAGCATTTATATATTCAATTCAGAATATTTTAAGATACTACAGTACAGTATATCGCACATTTTGTCAGCATCAATATAAATGTTAGTTCAGAAATATGATACATCTCTATGTTACAAAAGTGACTGATTTATATTCATTTACTACTATAAATTATAATCAGTCACGCTTGGAATACATAATAGACAAATTTATTTATTTTATGAATCATTATTATCCTTTATTCGACCGATGTCGATATTTAAGAATCGTCTGTCAAAAATGATGTGCATATACTATATTATATCATAGTAAAAATGAAATTAAAAATAAAAAATTTTCTAATTTTTGAAAGAAAAAATTTAGATTATTACTTCTAATTATAAAATTACTTTATTCTTGTCATTCCGATGCATGAATAAACTTAACTTTTGTTTTTTAACTTTACCTTAATCAAACATACACACTTCGCTAATAAAAACAATTTCCATAAAGCTGCCCTCTAGTGAATAATTTTAAGACTAAATATAATTAAATACGTTCGGCTTAAAAAATAATAATAAAAAATCTGATTATTCATCATAATACTTTTTTAAATTATTTTTTTAATTAATCAAGTATTTATAAAGTGATGTTGTTAAGAAAAATGTGTTTATTTTTTTGTTTGAGTGAATCGTCTGCTTTTCTTACATATCCCGACACCGGAAATGCGGCTGGAAAACCACTTCCTGTCTTAACAGCTGTCGTAACCCGATTCTTGGTCACGTGGCTTGCTCAGTCGTGCCAAATATACCAACTAGCACGAAAGAAAAAACCGAGATGCCTTTTGATCTTACGAATGCCAAAACGATATCGAAATAGATTGAGCTTCTAAGAAAGATAATTTTCCGACAAGATGGTTGGAAAGTAAAATTCCTTTTATGAATAACAGAAAAATAGGAGAAATTTGTAAAACTTTTAAATTTATTTAGCAGATTTATAGATTCAAATATAAATATTAAATTTAATATCTAAAATATCATATATGCAATAAGATTTTATTTGATCGATATACAATTTTTGATTAAATTAAAAATACATAGCTTAATTTTATTTGAATATAAAAAATTATAGTGTGAAGAATAAGACTTGAAAGAGATGAAATAAGGCCGGACTAATCACACCTCTCTGGCAGCCCTAAAAATATGAATAAAATTAATAAAACAAATAAAAACAAATTTTTCACTCACTTTCATATCATGATTTTATATAAAGCATTAAATTTTGGGGATCTTTCTGGTTCTGAGGCCCAAGCTAAAACAATCTTGTTATGCGTTCTTTCTGAATCTAATGGAGAGAATTTATTAATAGTGTAGTATATAGTATTGGAATTTCTCTACCTTAGATAACAACTATGAAAAAATTATTAAATAAGTTCTAAAGTTTCAGTTAGTTGTAAAATATGAAATAAAACAAAAATATCTTTTGAATGTTCGAATATTACGCAAGAAATTAATTAATAATTCTAAATAAATCTACAATTCCAGAATGTTTGTTTGTCTAATTATCGAAAAAATATTTATTTTTAATCTAAAATATTCTTTCATTCAAATCATCTCGTATTTAAAGTAAGTCTAGTTTTGAATGTGTGAATTCGTATAACTTGTAATTGTCCGTTCTCATAGCAAAGTTTAACAATACTGTCAGAACAAGATGCATTATTTTATTACTTTTGTACTGTATTTTCAATTTTTGATATTATAAGGTTAAAGTAATCAAATAAATAAATAACAAAAATATCTTAACCAGATAAGAAAACCCGTAAACGATACTAAACTTAATGACTATTATTAGTCCTTAACTACTGCTTGAACAAAAAAGGAAAATTTCAGAATGATCCGGTAAGGAAAAAAACTGTTAAGTTGTACTGTACTTGGTTAAGATGTTATATCACGTTTCAGCAATATAAATAGAATCATGAATTCTTAAATGGCATGGAGAACGGAATAAACTCAATTAAGTAAGCCTATTTCGTAAAGAAAGTGAAATCAAAAACAGCAATTTAGAATACGTTTGATTTTTAATGTAATTTTTAAATTACAAACATAAAGTGGGTCCACTTCAAAAGACATCAGAATTGACACATAATGTAACTTATGCCAGATTCAGAAGTTTGAAAATGCGCGGTGCTAAATTTACATGAAGTTATCAATAATGTATTTAAAAATCATATTTTTGTAGTTGAGTCCCTCTTAACTGGTATTAAGACTTCATTTCCAACCTCAAACATCAATGTTTCAAAAACATTGGTGTTTGAAGATTGAGGATTTGAGAGTTTATTCAAACAATACAAACGTGATTATAAGTTATATATATATCCAATATCATTCATATTATTCTGAATAGCATTGAAAGACCGGTTTTAAACAATTTGAATTAAAATTTTAATAAATTACAAATATTATGTACAATGAATTATAATTTATAATAATTTCTAAAATAAGATATTAAAAATAGCTTTTTGATTTTCATAATTTTTATTTTTTGCATGTTTATTTTTAAACAGATTCTTTCCAATTTTATAATTGTTGAGTAAAGCCTGAATTAGAATAAAAGAAAAATCAAATCTTTTTACTAATTTTCAAAAGAAATACATTTAATGATAACTGTTTTACGTATTAATTAATGCTTATTTAAGCTTTAGGATACCGAATTTACAAGTAATGTATAGATCTGGGTTGGCGAATTTTTTTAACGGCGCGTGCTAAAATTGTAGATTTTTATACTATCTGTCACGTGTCGATCAGAATCAGCTCCAAGTTTTGCGTTCCCTAAAAATTTTAAAGCATATCACCTTGGACATGCGTGCCATAGATTCGCTAATCCTGGTATAGATCAAGGTATTCTAAATAATGATTTTCAAAATTTATTCTACAAAACTGGCGAAACGTTCTTAGTAATAAGGCTATACAGAATTAAATAATAAATAACTAAATAAATAAATGAAATTCACGAAATCGTGTGATTCTGCAGAATGTATAAAATTAGTAGTTGGAAATTATGTCTTAATGCAGTGATATGAACAGTGGCTATTAGAGAGGGGAGCAAGAGGGGCGGCAGCTTCGAGCCCAAGCCCGGGCCTCATGATTTTAGGGGCTTCAATTCATAATTCAATATGTTAGAAAAAATATATTTGTATATTTTCGTACTGTTCGAGCTTCAGTGTTTGCCAAAATTTGAAGTTCTCTATCAATGTTTTCGCTTTTTTTTGTACACGTATCACTGTATATTTGTTAATTTTGTCTTTTTTTTGGAGGGCCACAAAAATATTACTTGCCCTGGGCCTTGCATTTTTTCTGAAAGTCTCTGTATAGGAATATAACTATATACATAAAGTTTGCTTTTAATGATATTTTATTTTTTAATTAAACTTTTTGTAAATCTTTAATTTATAATACTAATATTGATAAATGTTTAAAAAATTTTAAAATGTCAAAATTTATTATTAAAGTGTTATACTATAAATTAATTAATGTTTGAAATAATTTTTTAAATTGAATATGTTATATGAGTTTAATTTTATATATTTTAAATATATGTAATTTCTCAAATATAAATTGTTTTAATTCTAGTAATTCAACAAGAAGACCAAAAGTTATTTTATGATTTGTTTTCAAATATGATTCTATATAGTATATAAATGTATTTAAAACTGAAAAACAGAAATGGCTGATCAACTTTCAGGCATAGCCATTATTATTTGTATTGCTTTTGGTGTATTGGTAAGTATTTTGGGTTTTATTTAAAAAAATAATAAAATTATAATATAGTAATAATAAAGATTCATAAACCAAAAACTCATTTACCATTAACTCCAATGCTGAAATTACTAATAGATTCTTTGGTACCAGAAAGTTATAACCATTTTTATCTATTGATATAAAAACATTCCTCTACAATAACACAATAGTGCATATTACAATATATAGGTAGTTTTCAGTTTATGAATTCCTGCTTAATAATTTTCAGATTTGCAAGTGCTTTCAAATCTGAAGTATCAAAAAACTCAAATTTATGAACATTACTTGCACTAACAAGTAAATAAATATTAAACTTTCATCACTTTATTCATCCACAAGATTCCATTTATTTGCATTAATAGTAAATAACTATTATTAATTCATATTAATTAAATACAATGTATATTTTTATTTTTTGGCAGACTTTTATTTTATTATTCATATTTGCCAAAAGACAAATAATGAGATTTGCCTTGAAGTCCAGAAGAGGTCCTCATGTTCCAATTGGACATGGTGCTTCTAAAGTAAGCATTTAAATATGTTTCAAACCAATTTATTATTAATAATTATTCTATCAATCATTAAATATACTTACTTTTAATATAATAAGAAAAATATCATTTTCCTTGTCAGTTATAAATAAGTTTATTAAATTATTTATTCAACTTAAAAATTTTACAAATAGTCTTAGTTTGAAGCTATTTCATGCTATAGGGTTGTTCGGAAATTTCTACAAATAGCATTAGCTGTATTTTTAACCCATCAATTTCATTCTAAGCCATATTGTCATTATACATTTTGATAGCTAACATTTCAAGATTTATTTGTAAAAAAAAGTTTTTCAATTCTGTGCAAGTGTGTTTTTTGGTGTCGTATCAAAAATGAAAAACAAAAAGGAGCATTTTTGGCATATTTTGTTTTTTTATTACCAAAAAGATAAGAATGCTATTCAAGCAAGAAAAAAGTTATGTGAAGTATATGGAGAAGATGTGTTAACAGAATGCCAGTGTCAAAACTGGTTTGCAAAATTTCATTCTGACAATTTTGATGTTAAAGATGCACCATGTTCTGGAAGGCCAATTGAAGCTGATGAAGACAAAATAAAGGCATTGGTTGAAGCAAACCACCAAATAACAGTATGAGAAATTGCTATGAAATTGAATTTGTCAAATTCGACCATTCATGACCATATGAAACGACTTGGTTTTGTTTCAAAGCTTGATATTTGGATTCCACACATTCTCAAGGAAAGAGGTTTGTTCCATCACATTGACATCTGTGATTTGCTGCTCAAACTTCTAGAAAATTTGTTTCTGAAGTGAATCATAATTGGCAATGAAAAATGGATTGTTTACAACAATGTTGAACACGATATCATGGAGCAGAAGAGATTAGCCAGCTCAAAGCATTTTGAAAGCAGATATTCATCAAAAAAAAGTAATGCAATCCTATCATAATTTTGTAAAAT
>WUQG02062176.1:0-62558 GCA_011317285.2 Androctonus mauritanicus | reverse complement strand
ATAGCATAAATAACATCCTACAAATATAATAAAAATATTTTTTAATATCATAATCTCAAACTTTTAATATATTTATCAATACTTAACTTTAAATAAAATATCTGTACACATTGTTTATAACTAGAGGAACACTTGTATTATATCAATAAACATCTTTACCTTATTTTAAGTTTGCATTATGCATGATTTTCAGAAACTATTATATGCATAATGCAAAATTTATAGAAATAAAATTTGCAAACAAAATATAATACAATTTGTAGATATCTTTCAGTTTACAAACTTTTGTTTTAACAAAGAGTGTAAATCTAAACCACTTTTTTATTTTGCAAAGAAAAATTTTTGCTTTTGTGAAAAACTATTTGACTATTGATCAATTATCCACTGTAATTTGTTTAAATCAATGCTTTCTTGCTTATTTTCTTCACTGATTTTATCAGATATCTTGAGTTTACTCTGTGTATCATTTGTTTTTAAGAAAAATTACTTCAACTTTCAGATCCAATGCTTGGCTTGTATTGATAATATGATCCAGTGCTTAGCTTGCATTGGTAATATGAGTATTTGTAATATACTTACAGTATTTTTTCAATGATTTTGCAACTGTATAATAATATGTTATTTCATAAAACAATGATTACACATTATTCCAGACATATAAATCCAATATATTTTTTGTTCACACATAAATTTGAAAATTAATTAAATTTTGTTGTTCTTTTGGAAGATTATAAACTAACTAATGCAATGATTTACTCGTTTAGTAAATTGTCTTTAGTATATTAGTTTTATTAAAACAATTAAAACAATAAAATCTATAATCAAAGAATTTTAATACAGAATTGAAGGCATCAATATAACTTCCAGAAAACTAGATTTACTTTTGCCAATAATTTAGCAGAATGAAGATTTTTGAAAATTATATAAATTTACAATAATATTTGATGGAAATTTGAAAATTTTTAACTAATAAATAAAATGACAATGATTGTCAAGCTTATTGCTTTATTAGACCTAAATCTGAAGATCATTTGGCACTTAGTCGCTTTGAAATTCATCAAATGGCAAGCAATAGGTTAAATAAATACTATCTATTGTAAACTATTGTATTATAGTATATATAATTATGTTATATTAAAAAAATGTTCACTGTTATAATTTATTAATCTGTAATTAATTTTATAGTAATGAACATAATTCTAAAATTATGTTTGTTGTTTGGATGAATTTTCAATAAAATTGAACTGTTGATTTTGACTTTTAGCAATTAACAAAATATGAATGAAAACACGCATATCTCAGAAACTGTATTTCAAAACAATTATAGTATCAGTTTTTTTTTTTTTGGTTAATTATTTTGAAATTTAACGCTACCGAATCTAAACGAAGAATATAAGAAGGCGGGCCATGCAGGAGCCCATCAAAGGTAGGCCAAACTCGCAATATATCACCAGGTATATTGATGAACGCGGTTCTACATCTCGGTTACTCAGATCTCTTTTAATAAATGAATGGGATCAAAGATTTTATCTTTGATTCTTTTGATGAAAAAATATTGTATTGGTATGTTCTGCCACGTGGCCACCAATCTCAATTCTTTTTAGAAGTTTAATTACCTAGAAGTTTTTTCAACTAAAATATCCATTGGTCTCTTGACATTTTTATGAGATGGATCGTATATATTACTAAACGCCAATAAACATTTGTTATGTCAGTATATATATATCGAATTTTGTCTCTATTCTCATGTTAACAATCTCTTACCTGGACAACTTCCGGAAAAAATAACATTTAAAAGATCTTCAGCTTCTGCCACATCTTCGCAAGCAGACATCTTTCAGCAACGCAAGGTAAATTAACCCCCTCGTGGGATATGTTGTTAAATTATTATTATAAACAAAAAAATACAAAAAATCATTATTATTTCTTATTGCAATTCAAATAAAAACTTTTTAATAAATAATAGTTAATAAATTTAACGTAAATCAAAATCTTTCTATTCAAAGATCTAAATGAAATCGGTCGGATGCTCGCTGTAGAAACGTATTGTGATTCTATCCTGGAAGATCCGGGTTAAATTCTGGAGTCCCACACCTCCAGAGTTCTTCAGGAGGAATTCGGGTCTGTCTCGTTGAATCCCAACCTAAACCTGACTGCTGACTCTACCAGGGATGTGGACAGAAACTGGTGACACTGGAAGGCCCCGCCGCTTAGTAGCTACCGTGTAAAAAGCAGCATTAAATCACACGCATCGATATGATGTATAGTAATTGCGTACAGCAAGTATATCGATTATATTCAATATATACATGATCACACCAAAGATCGTTGGATCATACAGAAAAAGTTTTAAATGAAAATGGAAAAAATTATAGTTACATTGTTTCAATTATTATTAGTTAGTTTAGAAATGAAAATACTATACAGTATTATAAAAATAAATATTTTATAAAATTGTATTTTTCAAAATAAAATCATTTCATAAATTATTTGATATAGAACTCCAGTAGATATTCAACCGATACAGTCGGTAAACGTAAGACTTCTCTGTTTCGAAAATAAGCAATAATTTGTAAAAATAATTATACTTACAAATCAACGAACGCATTCTGCATTGATTTAGCATTAAGCGTTTTCGATTTTATTCGTCTACCATTCATACTTCGATAATATCGAGTGGATTCTTTCTCAGCGCGGATGATGTCAGCCATTTTCTCCAAGAAAAGGCGGGAAGTCAAGTGATTAGAAATGCTTGAGATAGACGTCATTTTTTGACACTTTGTTTGTCACGTGATATAGAACAGTCACCTCCCTTTTCATAGATATTTTAAAATATCTATGAAAGGGGAGATGACTTCCCGCCTTTTCTTGGAGAAAATGGCTGACATCATCCGTGCTGAGAAAGAATCCACTCGATATTATCGAAGTATGAATTGTAGACGAATAAAATCGAAACGCTCAATGCATTTAGCATTGAGCGTTTCGATCAATGCTAAATGCATCAATGCAGAATGCGTTTGTTGATTTGTAAGTATAATTATTTTTACAAATTATTGCTTATTTTCGAAACAGAGAAGTCTTACGTTTATCTATTGATCATGATTTAATTTACTATGATAATTTGATAATTTTTATTATTAAACTCTTATTTGTTTTTTCATTCTTATCAGTCTTTTATTGAAAATATATAGTATTCAAAAATTTACTTCGACGACTTTTTTAATTCTAAATTTTTCTTCTTACTTCTATTCGGCTTTCTTCAATTGTCTAGGCACTTCTTCACAATTCATCGGTTAAAAATCGCTGCTTTAGGATAATTACGAAATCGCTATTCTAAATAATTTAGTTTTAACTCTAATTTTATTGTTAAATGACTTTTAATTCTGTAAAATAGCAAATGTGATTAATGATTCATTTAAGTTAATTTTTGTGCAGTGATTTCGTATTTACAAATTCAAAAATATACAGTATATATAGTATACATATTACCGTATAGATTGTTAAATATTTTGAGCATCAGCCTTGCAGAGTTCCATAGTAAAGTTATAATTTTACATTCGAAAATTTTCAAGATGTAATCTCAATAATTCAATTCTTTTTCCAAAGATATTCAAATAAATTATCAATCCCTATTTTGTAACGTTTTAATATATGTCTGTTCAAACGGATATGTTTTTCTTTTAGCTAAATAATGGAATAATCAGAATAAATAAAATGCTATGGAAATAAATATTGAGTTCTTATATTTCGATATAATTATGGTCTGCAGACTTATTAATTAATTTGTATTTAATAATAGAACATCTTCAAAAGCTGAAATGATGCGAAATATCGAAGAACCTTGAATTTGATCTGAAAGATCAAATTCAAGGTTCTTCGATATTTCGCGAGATAGACAAGAATTAAATCAGAATCCTATAAGCTAGCGTTTAATCGAGATCGTCAGCCAGATTGGCCGCATGTAAGCGATTCGGCTTTCCACTCTGGAGGGCCTGGGTTCGAATCTCGAGTTCTACCCCTTAGAAATATTTATCATGGGATTTAGGCCCGGCTCGTCGATCCCTGCCTCCATAATCCGGCTGATCCCTTCTCAGGATGGGGAGCCTGAGGAGCAGCCTCAGCGTGGGCACCTAGTAATTCTACTGACAAGTGAGTAGAAAGTGGCGTCATCTGTTGACAAAAGAAACACGCGATTATCTGACCGATTTTATTGAAATTCTTAAATCGGACTAATTATATTAAACAAAATTAATTGAGTATTTAAACTAATTTTATTAAACCACTGAATCCCACAAGGGATATTTTTGTTGGCGGACATGGTGGCGGACCACTTCAGAGTCTGTCACAGGCTGGTCATCCCTCATAATGAGATAAGTCAAAATGCTGAAAGATTTGATTCAATTGGTCCAGATACTTTTTGAATAATTAGAAGTTTGGAGCCCGGTATTGAATCTAGATTCTCGAAAATGTTAAGCGATATGTTGATATCGCTTAACCATCTTCGAGAATCTAGATAACTGAAACTATCAATCAGTTAATCAACTATCAGTCAGATAATGTTGATTAACTGATTGATAGTTGTTATATATTTTTATTTATACTATATGTATTCAATATATGCATAAAAAGAAAAAATATATTTTATTAGCTCTTACATAAATTCAAAATTTAAAAAGTCTAATTTTGAGATCTCGCAAGACCGGGATCGCTTTCTTTGTTCTTTTTTTAATGTCATTTCTAATGATTTGCTTATTAGCCTACTAAGTGACAGGGATATTCCAGGTCTTTCCACATCCATAAAGCGGGCTAGACTGTAGGGAATAGAGATTGTCTGGGCTTCAAACTCTTCATATGAATTTTCCAAGTAATGGAAAGCCGAAGTTCCCCCCCTTGGAAAATTCGGCTGATAAATGCAAATCTTTCATAAGATTATAGTTTCGATATAAGATTTGTTGTGAATGTTTCCACTTCAAACAGTAAAAATATTAAAATAAATAATAAATAACCTAAGGTTAGGTTATAATTTAAATGTGTTACTGAATTAGACATGAGATACTTTTGACGACCATTTTTGAGAGTCTACATAAGATGGTCAAACCTATGATAGGTTCATTGGACGGTTGAAGGACAGGATTAGATTTAAACTAAGTCGAACTCTAAATAATCTAACTTGTAAGATCAATTTATCTTGAAAATATCTCAGAATAAGAAAGTCATCGAGTTCTATCAAAAAAATATAGAAAATAATTTTGTTGCTTATGAGCTTTACCTAGCCCTTTTTATTTCTTTGCTGTTTCATAGGTTTTTTTGAACAGCAAGATACTAAGAATGGGATTATTCCAGTGCCTACTATAAAGCGCCTACACTGTTAATAAGATCTTTTTCTTTTCTTTGTTATCTTACGCTTTTTCTGATGGAATGTTATTGTCAATATGTTGGCTTGGAACATTCTTTATAGGCTATAGTTACTCACCTCTAAAAAAGCAATAGTAAAAATTAGAAAAAAATAAATTAGGGGTCTCCTTCTAAAAATAGAAGAAGACTCCTAATTTTTATTATTGTTTTTTTTTTTAATTTACGGAATATATTTAAACTAATATGCTACTGTTTATTCTAAATTTACAATAAAATGTTCGTTCTTGGTAAATTCTGTTTGAAAAGCGGCGTAAAACAATAATAATAAAACTGTTGCTTATTAAATATACAGCACATGCATTACGTACCATATATGCATAATACATGCGCGTGATAAAATGATATCCGGTATAAAATTTGCTATATTATTTTTGGTGACTTTAGTAATAGTTAATAAGTAATGGGTAATTTAATAATAGACAATAATAATTATTTTTTCAATCATTAATTATTACCGAATAATTATAGATTTTGGCGGATGTTGCGAGTGTTTTGTCTTTCCGTGTCATAAGAATGATCCTAATACTTATATATTTTGTTGGATATTACTCTGTGCTATGACTCGCTTATTTTCCTTCAAATAGAATTTGGTTTACATTGCAGTTTGTGTTGTATACACTTGGCATATGTAATATTTGTCGCCATTCAGTCGTTCCAATTGTGAATTTTCGCTGATTAGCTATAAAAATACTATCCTTTTTTTAAAAAATAATCATAAAGGAAAATGAGAAAAGCAAAAATTATATTCTGTGTAATAATAAAGCAAAGAGAATAGTATTCAAAACGAAGTAAATTTCTTCATCTGATAGCTAAAACTAAGAAATATTAAAATGTTTAATGTTTAAATGTATAATTATGAAATTTTTTTACTCAAAATTGTTAAAATTTTTTGTGAAAAATTTTAGCAATTTTGATTAACCTTTTCTCACAAAGAAATCATAAAATATATAAATTTTTGTGAGAAAAAGTTGTAAAAGCAAATGAAAATTATCTCCTCATTTGTGATTGATTAAATACACACTATATTCTGTAAATCAAACTTTGCATTAAAATTTTACATAAAAAAAAAATCACAACTTTCTAAACAACTCAAAATATAATTCAAAGCTATTAAATTTTTCTTTATATGCATTTGTATTATAAATTTCGACTCAGTCAAGTCAGTGCAGTATTATGAATATTATTTTTATTTTTTCTTCACATACTATTAACATTGATCAAAATGAAGAAAAACTATAAAGTATTATTCCTGAAAATTTATACATTTCAGTTTAGGATGTTATCTACTTTTCGAATATGATATATGAATAATCAACTAACCCATCACTTTAATTTTCGCCATTATCATCTGAAATGGAATGTTGTAATCATAGGATTTATTTATTTCATCATTATTATTTTATTTTTATTTTTTATTATTTTTGAAACATTATTTTATAATAAACAAATGAAAATAACCTTAACTGAGAATTCTTCGTTATTATTTGAAAAAATCATCTGCTATATCCACTAGATGAATGTTTTCCCAAGTTCAAATTTAATTATAATTTTATAAAAATATCAATAATAGAATTAAATACCGTATAGCTATGCATCAACACAGTATTTTGTAGGTTGATCATTTTGTATAATTTTATTTTCTATATATTTTTTTACATATGTTATATAAATATACTGAAATCAGAGTAGATACTAATAATTCTTAGAGAAAAATATGTTCTTTAGTCATCAAGAACACGAAATACTTTTTAAATACAGTATCTTTTCTTTCTTTTTAATTTGTCTAATTAAATTAGACTGTCAAAATCAAAATCCTCTGAAAATTTTTATCTAAAATCATTCATTATCTCAAAAGGTCTTTCATTTAACTTATTATAATTTTAAATTTATATTGAATAACAGATTTATTTGAAAGATCTCATAAAATACGATATGACAAGAATTTCCTGTTATCAGAAAATATCGAACTAAAATTTTGTATGTTTTTTCGTTAATGAATTTTCCTATCGTAAAACTCCGATAACTAATTGAATATTTTTAATCTTTGTGAAGAAAAAAATACCGGTAAAAATTTATTTTTTAAATATCATGGAACCATATGATTTAATTTGAATTTGTTTCTTAATAATGCATATCCTATGAATGAAAAATCTGTGACGCAGAATAAAATTTAAATGAGTATGTATGACTTAAAATACTATTGATATTAAGATAAAATCATGAAGTTACAATTGTTTGTTGTTATTTCATGGACTATGAATAAACAATGTATGAAATTTTATATATCTGTAAGACGGATTAATACTAGTTCCTTAGAAACAGCTGTTGTGTTGACTGCTTAGCATTTTATTTTATCATTTCCTTAGAGATAATGGCCGCTGACGTCAGCCGACTAGTCATAGCGACTCTAATGCAGCTATATGCTCGGAGAGCATGTGCTGTTCCTTCTGCAATTGCAACTATATTGCTTGGAGAGCAACATAGTCGCAATTGCAGAAGGAACAGCATATGCTTCTCAGAACTAATTGTAATAGCAGAAGGAACAGCACATGCTTCTCAGAACTATAACAATGTCCCGAACTTTATTTTCAATGTTATTTTATTCTAATGATCAATAGCTGTTAGAAAATTGAGAAAGTATATAATACTTTCATTTATTAATAGTTTTATTAATAAATGAAGATATTATTATTTGAAAGGTAGCATGGTTGTAATCGAATCAACTGATTGCGACTACAATGACGATACTTTTGCGATTGCGGCTATACTGTTCCTGGAGCAACATGGTCATTCATACTGCTCTGAGAGCAATATAATCGAAATCGCAGAAGGGACAGCAGGTGTTTCTCAACTTTATTTTTGAAGTTATTTACACTCTAATGATCAGTACCGATTAGCTTCATGTAGAAAATATGATCATCAACAGATTCAATATATCGAGGCAAAATTTCATAAAATATTTTCACAATGGGTTTTGATTGACAAATATTTTTCCATTAATCTATATTATTCGTTATTAACGTTTATTCTCAAAAGTACATTATGTGATTTTTATTACTTGTTATATTCAATTGAATTCAATATAATCAGCCATACGTAATTATCATCTTCGGATTACGGTTTTTTTTCTGACTACTTGACAACTAATTATGCATAATGTATATTCTTCAATATTCTATTCTGCCTCTGACTGACTAATTTAATCTATAATAGTATGAAAATTCTGTTTGAAACGAATAAGGCCTTTCATCATTACAGGGAAATCTTTTATGATGTCAGCTTTCAAATATTTGTCTGCATTCATGGGTTATTTTATTTAACACTAGTTCCAGTCACGCAGTTTCAGCAACCAATCGTCTATGAAATAATCATAATCTTTCAAGCTAATTGAAAGAAGATGTATGATATTTACAGAGCAAGTTACAGAGTCATTGTTTATATGCATTTCTAATTTGATATTGCTAATATTTAGCCAAAATTTATTTCAAAAACATATATTAATGTAATTATTACTTTATAATGTTAATTTTTATATATAAATATAAAAATAATTAGTTAAAAATTTTTTTTATTATAATTAACTAATTTCATGTAAATTTTAACTTTTATTAATTTTAATACGTATGTATATAAATATTATATACAAATATATATATGTATATGTATAGCATATAACATATTATATATATAGAATGCATATACATATTAATATATTACAATATAGAATATAAATTGACATGAAATTAGTTAGTTACAATGAAAAATTTTTTCAACTAATCATTTTTATCAAATACTTTTAAGGCTATTTCTGAAGTTTTGTCTCTTTATTACTACACTTTTTTATCACAATAAAAATGAAAATACCAAATTACGTTTTAGTTGTAATAAAAAAGTGTAGTAATAAAGAGGCAAAACTTCAGAAATAGCCTTAAAAATATTTGTTAAACTATACACTATCTAAACTATAAGATTAATTTCAATTATTTTCATTTATCTATAGGCCTACTGTATACTGTATATTTATGGTGTTATGAAACAATTTTGAAAAAGTTAACAACAGCAAATGTTCGAGTATAATATACGCTATATGTAACAGTTCTTTTTGAATTTAACATAAAGACATAAGAAATATTTATTAAAACATTCAGGTATAGATTCTCATACATGGCTGACATAATAAAAGTGTCGGTTATGTATGAAATTCCATGATTAAAATCAGTTAACACAAATTCGAACAAAAATCTGACTAATTAACACGTGTTTTCATTATAAATTTCTGAACATCTCCGATTTCTATGCGTTGGTGTTTAGAAACTGTATCGGATTTCTATGCGACTTCTACATTTGGCAATGCAATCCTTACAGCCAAATTAAATATACTGTTAAATTTTCGAGCCACTAACCATTTTTTTTTAGAATGTACGACTGTCATAGCAAAAGCACATTTATAGTTGTAATAGCCCTACCAGCTTTAGGATTTTAAATCCATAGTGTTCAGCAATTTTATATTAAAATCACATAAAGTTTCCGAAAAGTTCTCATTTTGAAAATTGCTTCCTTTTCAAAAATTAACGAAGAATATCTATTATTAAGATACATGGACGAATCTCATATACGATCGAAATCTTTAAAATGTTTGCTATTATATCGGAACATCACTTTGATTAAAAAAAATATTATATCTACAAAAAACAAATTAAACCTATAAGAAAATCATGCGAAGCTAAAATTATCAAATTAGATACAAAAAAATACTGTATCTGAAATTTAAAAATTTTCTAAAAATATTTTATAAGCATCGAAATTTTTACATATTTTGCAATGCACAAAATATAAAATATGTTTAAAAAAATCAAAAATTTTCATTTTAAAATTTTATAAAAGGAATTTGGTTAGAATGGAAATATGAGAACAAAAATTTTTTGCATAAAAATTATTTGAATTTGTCTAATATGATTCTTAAATTGTAAATATGGAGCGATCGCACGGAGCAGTCGCTTCTAACGAAATGCACTTCCATAACAAATACAGCGATCGTCGCATACGATAGTCGCATTGTGGCTATGGCATGCAACAGCTGTTCTAAGGAACTGTAACTAGAGATAATATGATGATCATAAAAAGCACGACGATCTCTTTTCTAAAGGATCACTATATTATATTTGTTAAATAATCTTTTCTTCGAAATTTCTCGCTCGGTTTTACATGGATTGAAAGCAAAATATTCTCCGAATAGATAAAATTGATTTCCATTTAAAGAATCTTAACATGTGTCAAAATAAAATTTTTGCTATTCTCGAGAACTGTCATTACGAAAATTTGATCAATGACTTTAAATTCAATCGACATTCAAATATTTTTGACAAACAATTCTCTGGACAAAATCTTCAAAAATTATTTCCTTTGCTATTTCCAGGCTTAAACATGTGAATTTTTATAAAATTTTTTAATTACATATTTTTTAAAGGAATAATGCGAAAATGTTAAATATTCTAAAATCGAAATTAGTGCGAATAGATCTCAATTTTAATATATAGCCTATATATTTTTTCATTGTGAAATATTCGATAGTAAAATATTACATAATTAATCTTAATAAGCATTCTAAATAAAATAATAATAAAAAGTGTAAATTATGGAATGTGTCTTCTCAGAACTTTTCAAATTTAATGAGGATTCTCAAAATTCTAATTTTATGCTGATCCTCTTTCAAGTTTTCAATTTTTGTATTCGAATATTTAACATCAGTTTTTTTTCAATTTTTATTAAATAATTTAATGTTATCTTATAAAATATTTCGAATATATAAATAAAAAATAAAAACTAAAAGCCTGCATTCTCGCAAAAATATTTTTATAGATACTTATAACTTTCAGATTAAATGTTGGTAGTGTGTATACGTATATTGTATTAATTTTGTTTAGATTTTGCTGAACTTACATCGAAAACTTCGCATGTAATTCAAAGTTACATCTTTCCTTAAAAATGTTAACTTCTATTCGTTTTAAAAAATTATCAATTGATCTTTAATTAGAGAATTGGATATTTATGATGACTTCTTAGTGATTCTTTTTTCAATGTTATATTATATAACTAATTTTGTTTTATTTATCAATAAAAATAAATTATGAATGTTAACAATAATCTTAACGTGAAATATAGCTTACTCCGCATCATTAGAGTATCGTATGTGAGGAAGATGCTGGAGGAAAGCCAAGAATGGTTACTGACCATGCTGCGTATGAAGTACGTAAAAAGAAAAAAATTCTCTTGCAGACAAACAGATATTAAAAAGTATTTTATTGTTGCTTTCGAACTATTTTCAAAAATTTATTTTTAAGAATCAATAAACATCTGTTTTTTAATCGTTTTAAATGTAAATTTATATTATCTATATACGGTATTCGCATACGATCACTTAATGTGTTGCAACGTTTTTTCAACTTGCTTGTTCAGAATAGTAAAATTTAATTTAAAAATTAGTCTTTTGATGATTATTTATCATATTTAATATTTATTAACTTTAATGTTTTTAATATCGATCTGTTTTTCTCTCATACATTCCTAGTTTAAGAATTTAAGAATGGTATTTTCTCTTGAAAATTACCTTTTATACAAATGGTACATATATTTTAAAATTAATGATATTCTTAACAATATCAATTAAAATTTCCCCGATGAATAAGTATATCCTAGTTACATAATTAAATTCTTTCTTAACTTATAGCTATTAACAATAAAGACGATTTAATTTTTACTATTTTTTTTATTTCACTATAATCCAGAAAATCTCGAGAGAAAATATTCCGACTAACATTTTTATTAATTTCCCAAGAGATATGTTAATAAATTATATTATACAACTTACTTCATTACTCGTATCATTTCGCAGGATAATCTTTAAATTGACATTCAGACAACAATCATGTTGGAATTTTGTAGTTTTCTTTACATAAAAGCAGAGAATTACAATTTTATTTTTAGCATAATACCGCAATATAATAATTGAGATCGATCCATAATAAAATATAAGTTAGTTCTCTAACTGATACCACTTTAATTAAACTTATAAATTTATTTTTTGAAGACATTTTAATGCTCCGTAGAGGTTTAAGTTACTGTGTTTTTTATAAAAATTCGTTTAAAGAATAAAATTTTCCAGCTATCTTGCCAATAGAATATTTTCTTAAATATCTCCAGTAAGAGGCAATAAATTAAATATTCATATTTTTATTTCTGGCTCCTGTACGTAAAAAAAAATTTACATTAAAAAGTCATATTGACTATTCGTGCTTCAGTGGCAATTGCATTCAATATCAACTTAATTATTGTTATGAAAAAAGCAAATTTCCGAATTTAAAATGGTCAAATTACATTAAATATACAATATTTACGTATAAAAAAAAATTAAATTAGTATCGAAAGTAATATTTTACAGAACATTTTGTGTTAATATTTATAGGTGATAAAACTAGTTTCTGAATTTAATCTAACAAATTTTAAAAAGTATAACTTTCTACTTTGATAAAATAGAAACAATTCATTAAAATTCCTGGCACAAGGATGTAAAGTCAAAATATTGAATAATCCTGTTAATTAAATTTACAAGTAAAACATTTAATATTAAAGAATTTTTAAGTAGACGGATATACATAATTTGAATTGCTGTTGGATTTTTATAAAAATGAATTTTTATAGCGCTTATTCTAAGTATAATAAAATTCTACTAGAATAATACCCAACTCGACATAAAGAAGGGAATGCAAAGCTTGTTTACCGAAATAAAATCAAATTTGGGAATCTTGCTTCACCATCTACTGCTTTTCTTTACTCTGAATATAGAAAATCGATGCCGTGAATTATTGTCAATTGTTGTGTCCAATAGATATATGATGTGGAAATTTTTGTTTAGAAATAGAAACTGTAAGTGTCATTCTCCAAATTGTTGCAATAAATAATATGAGATATGAAATAACCATCTCGATGTCGAGACCGAAAGGACAATGTCCTGATGACTTTTTCGGTTTGCCAATAATATTAAGCTTCCAGAAAATGATATTTATGTCCTTATTCTATCGCCGAGTACATATAATATGATTCTTTCGGTAATCAAGTTATAATTACAACGAATCTTTATGTAGAATTCCAGAATTAAAAATAATTTTGAGGATTATAAGGCACAAAAAAAAGTTTACCATCGAGTATCTAATTATCCATTCTAATAAACGAAGCTGTTTTACAGAAACTGGCAATATTTCAACATTTACACCATTTCTCTGAACACTGAATTTTGTTATTGGAAATGTTTCATTAGAGATAAGGAAACAATTAGTTCTCACCATTAGACGGCTAATTACCGCAAAAAGATAATTAAGTAATCAATATTTATTTATATAATAATTTTTTTTTTCGAAAAGAAATTATTTCTGTCGCAAAAATTAGTTATATTTCTAGGAATAAATGAAAAATTTCAGAATATTTGTTAATATCAGACATAAGCACTATTTAAATATAGCATGATTCTATATCGAATATTTTTTTATTTTATTATTACTTGAGATAGAAATTCCTCAAATGTTGAGTTTGGTAGTATTGTATGTTATGAAAATGATCATTTTATATACAATCAATAGTTATAATTTATCGTGAACATCGGAAAATTACGCTTTCTGTTCGAAATTATGCTTGTCTAGTTAACTGTGCAATTAACTAGACAAATAATGAATATATATTCAACAATCCTCTTAATATATATATATATATGCATAAAAGGATAAATGTCAAATCGTCATAGATGTAACTAAAGATTATCACATAAGACAATAGACAAAATAATATTGAAATTTTTTTCTTAATTACTTTCCTATCAGGAACTATTCTTTCTCTATTTTATTAATAAATTATCTTATCAATCCACGCAAAGAATGAAAAGATTCATTCTACGATATTGGGATTAAATTTTGCTTCTTATGATAAAAACTTTCCCTTAATGTCGATGTTTTCACATATAATTTTATTGTCAACATTTTTGTTGTTGATAGAAGTTTACAGGAAAAAAAAAATATGTTTAGATAAAAACAATCAATGGAAGAAAAAATACATTGAAAATGATATATATAAGTTATATATATTTTTATTTTCTCTTAAATTTTATAGGCCTACTATTTCTGTCAAATTTTTGTTTAATGCCACTTTATCCATTCTTTCTTTAGAAATGCGTTTCGAATCAAATCGTAAAATTTCAAAATTTTTCGAAATAACTTTATCTATTACTACAGTATCGATTTTTCTGACATTTAATATATTACGAAATTCTTGCTGAAATTCCAAATTTATTTGGCTTGAGGGTTCCTAGTAAAAATAGTTCTACAAATTGCTCTTTCACTAGAAAACCGGCATCGTGTACTCATAGAACCAAACTTTTGCAACAGCTACAACTAAAAATAAATAAAAATAATAATAATGTGTGTGCGGCTGGAGAAGCATGAAAAAGTCTCCACCAAATTTCTTTGTATACTTTCATAATATAAAGTAACAAAAATAATCTAATAAAACAATCAATGCACGTTTTAATGATAGCCTATTCCTAACGTTTTTTCTCCAGAATGAAAACTATAAGATGGCTTTCAGTCATATCAAAGAACCTAGAATTCTATCACCTATAGATAATCTAAGTAATTCACTTGAACGGAAAACAACCCATTTAAGTCAATCTAAGAGGAGGCCCTCTGAAAGATTAATGATTTTCGCTTGTCGACTGGATTACATGTTAACATTAACCATACTTTATTATTAATGAGCGAGTTTTCCTAACATCGAAAATTTCTGAGGATCATTTCTCTTTCTGACTTGTTTATCTGGACATGACTTTGACGCTCTGTCACAGTCATAACAGTTATAACGCAATCATCATTTTAAAACTCTTTCCTGAAGTATTTATGATGTTCGATCTACACAGATGATAACAATTCGTGAATGTAAAATTACAGTTATTATACGCCTTCAATATAAAATGATTAATGATGATACTTTGTTATTATTTGATTCCGATAAATAGTTCTAAATATTTTAATAATTATTTAAACGATAATTAATTAAAACAAGCGCAAAATTTTAAAATAATACTGACTTCTCTAGAAAATTTATTGAATTTTTAAAAATTCTATTAATTGAAATGGAATTCCCTTTTGTGCAAAATATACTGTAAATTCTTTTTAATAGTTTAAAAATTAACAAACCAATCGAAGTTAATCAACCAGAAATGGATGAAAAGTTTTACTGGCTAATTGAAAAAATTATTCGCCAATCATATGAATAAACGTAGCTAATTAACATTCTAAAAGATTATTTGATCATTTTCAAAATTATGTCCAATTAAATTTAATGGGCGTGACTATATTTATTTTTATTAATAATATTGTATCTGTATATAATAAAAACCTTTTTATAAAAAGTTATCGTTGTAAACTTTACAAAATTTATTTAATTTGTTGAATTAATTTTTTGATCAATGTTAAATCAATTTAATTTTCTACGTTTATGATAGATATTTTTGTTATTTTTCATAAATTATAAATATAGTTATTCTTACTAAATTTTAAACTTATTTTGATATTTTCTAATAAATTTTAGATAAAACGGAATAAAATGAATAACGAGTAAATAAACTTTCTAGAAAATAAAACATATTCTAGTAAATAAAAAACATAAAATTGCATTTCTAGTTTTTTATTCAATAGTTGTCGAAATACATACATTTGTCTTTAAAATGTCTGAATAGTTGGAAAAGTTTCTCTATAAAAAGATATAACTAACATCTATGCATATTTTATTTTGAATAACGACTTTTTGGATTTTATACTTCCGATTTAGGAATGGCAAAAAAGATCATAAAGCACTTTTTTAAGAAACTAGAAACTCTTCGAATATATAGACACAAAAAAATGAAAGCAGAACGATAAGAGATATAAAAAAATAAATCTAATGATTCACACGATAAAAATGTTTCCATGAGAAGTTAATAAATAGTTTTGATAGTTTAATGAATAATTTACGCGCGTAAAATGATCTCCACACTTAAACTTAGCATTTAAACAGCGCATTATAATAATATTCCCCTGTAATTATTAAGAGATGCAGATGTGCATCCTATGATTAAAATCGAGAGGATATGCTAATTGCTTTATTCTGTTGTCGAACTTATTACCCGATTTGATTGGATGCTTTAGATAAGTAGTTTGACATTTTATGTTTTCGACTACGACGTATGTTTCCATTATTATAAACTTCTCTAAAATATAATAATTTTGGATAAACAGTAGCTTTATGTTCACGATGTCGCACAACATTAAATTTATTATATATTAACGTTATGAAACATATATTAGCACTCAAGAAAATATTTTTAACTAAAAATAATCACATTATTTCCAATTTTATTGCGTGTTTAACTGCTAAATAATGACAGTTATTATTCTGTCATAAACCTTTTTCCAGTTGCCTACACATTCGCATGTTTTGCAAATTTCTAAATACGAATAATTTATTAATATATATCTTCCTGTTTTTAATCAATATAAAATTATTAAAATAATAAGACGAAATAAAATTTTATTTACTCTTTTATTTTGTAATTAACGTAAACTTAATAAAATTAAATAAATTTAAATTTCATTACGATCACAGAAATCAATGGTCTACAATAATTTGTTTCCTAATTTTGTTGTTCTATAAAAGAAGGGAAAAATTGGATTTTTATCCAGATTTGAATTTGTTGTTTCGTAATTAAAAAGTAAATAAGATTTATAAGCTCTACTCTGCTTATGGCAAGAGAAATTGATCTGGCTGTTGTTTATCATAAACGAAACAAAATACACTTTCCTTTAAAGTTTATACTAAAAATGTAATATTTATCGGATTATAAAATTAATAGGAAAACAAAAATAATTTGATTAATTTGTGCCAATCGGGATTTCTCAATTTTATATTTTTCTTCAACGGAGATAACTAAGTTGGAAACAGAAAAAGTAAAGAAAATACAGTTTTCTACTTCGTAAAAACTGTAAACTATTTTTAATCTGATATATTTTTCGTTTTTCTGTAGAATAATTGTTATAATAAGTACAGATTTGCAACGTTTCTTAATTGACTTCGAGACTCTGAAATGATGTGTAAATCGATGATGTAATTGGTCAAATAGTCTAGTGTTTTAACTTTCCTTCTAGCCAATTATCTTTTAGATAATTTCGAATAAGCAAAAACATAGCGTTAAAAAATCTGGAATCTTTTATAAAACTAAAATTATATTATTTGCGTTGTTTTGTTTTATATTCGTCTCGAATATTAAATGTCTGACAGACAAATACTGTATAATAAAAAAAATAGAGTAATAAAACACATAATTTTTTAAATGTTTAAATTTGTTTAATTGAATTTTTTTTAGTAAAGAAAAATATTCTCATTTAGCATAATCATTATTAACCTATATCATAACGACAAATCTTAATTAATTATTAGAAATATCAGTTTTAACACACTATTAATTACCGAGCACATCAAGTGGAAAGAATTCGATATCGATTATTCTATTTATTATCACAGATTATTATCATTATTTATGGATAATATAAGCATTCGACGCTAGAAATACTATTTTAATTAATATAATAATTAATTAATATTAAACTTACCGTCGCAAATGATGTAATGTTATTAATATCGTTACACTGGTTTTCCAACTATGTTCAGACGAAAGTATCGAACTTTGAGCGAAATTTCAAACACTTAACTTATTAATTAATATATTTTAATTTTATCTAGTTAATAAAATTACATAGCGCTTCAAAATTGTAATTAACTAATGCGGTATTCAAATAAACTTAATTTTAGTTCAGTCGATGATTAATGCTAATGTTATAGTAAGTGAGTAAAATATGATCTTTCCAAACCATTTCATCAGTTAATATTCCATTACATCAATTTTAATTTTTTTTTGTCTGTTATATTTTTAGCATCTCAACTTTTTCTTCTAAGAATTGTTCGTGTAGAGTGGTACAAAACATCAACGTAACATAATAAGTTGTCTATAATCTGTAGACTTGTGATATAATGGCAAAACAGCAATGCTGTCATGGAAACAGAAATGTAATATCACAATATCCCAGACATTGCTGCGCAATAAAGATAATGGCCGATATCTGTTTACAGGAATGGTCAAGTGTCAGTTTTACATGACAAATAAACAGTTTTAGATAAATTCGATACTTTAGTTTTATTCTAGAGAATAAAATCAACAGGTTAGACATTACAAATCGGATTTATTTCAGGTGAGACAGTTTCGCGCCATTCTTGACTGTCACAGAAAAGAATATTAAATGTTCGAAAATTATTCTGTCATATAAAAGCATCGAAGAGAAGATTTATACGAAATTTCTTGTCCAGGAACTGTAAAAAAATAGAAAATTGATTTTTTGCCACAGTTTCCATTCGATTTTTTATAACATAAATAGTTCTAAAAATAGAAACGTCGTTCGGCTTTACTCGGATTTAAAAATAGGAGAAGTTTCTTGAATTTTTAAAATTTGCATAAAATTTAATTACAATATGTTCAAAATAATATTTAATATAATTTATTAAAGAATCAGAAAAAAAACTTAAAAAATAAAAAAAGGATATTTTATAAGAAATTCCAAGTCAAACTAATATATTACAGCATTAAGATTATTATTTTTAAAAAAGAAAAAAAATTTTTTAAACTTTTTCGTTTAAAATAAATATTTTATAAGGTCAATCTCCGGTGAGATTAGTCATAAATTTAGATTGGAGAAATTTTATAATAGATAAACAAGTCATAAAACTAGCGATATTGCATCTTTTCGCGATTGACCCGATATATCATCTATATACGACAAGTGAAAGTTAGGATTAAGAGGTCTTGCATCGCGTTTATAGTTGATTACTTTTCGAACAGAACCGATTAAAGACATATATCAAGTGGCTATAAGAATTTTTATTTAAAAATATTCTTTTTAGTTTTCAGAATATTGATTCCTCTTGAATAAAGATAAGAAGGAAGTTACGTTTTATTTTTATAACTTTTATTATATACTTAATATTCAGACGTTTTTAACTTTTGACTTTATAATATAAAAATTACTTAATGGCGTAATTAAACACAAATTAATTACAATTTTAATACGATAGATGAGTAAAATACCTACAGTTTCGGCATTCGTCTATTAACAATTTTGTATTTTTACCCTTTCCTGTACAAAATTTAAGTGCTGTGTAGAGGAGAGCAGCTGAAACGTTAAATTATTTAAGTAGAATGTACTTTTAAATATGTTCGAAGTATAGCCCACGGCATAATGTATTTCTCTCACATTTCCCTTTTTCTTTAATAAAAGATGACTCTCTCACATCGATGGAATGACTTCATCACCGAAAGAGGAAAATCCCATGACTGCTACTGCAACTCATTCGTCAATATTTTTTTTCATTTTTGTTACTAATATTTTCTCATATTTATGATTATATAAATTTAATTTATAAACATATCTCTTTCTTTATATTTTCAATAATGCATAAATTTTTTCATAGATTCTTTATGTTCTTATAGTCAGGCATACTTAATGTTAAATTTGTATATACGCTTTGAAAATTTTACAAGAAAAACACCGACTTGGCGAACTCTTAATGTTTTTAAGCACTTAAATATATTTTTTAAAACAATTTCATTGTTGTCATTAGTTGTTTTATACTATCTAAATGCTTTTAAGTATCGGATTTCAGTTTTAAAAAAAGCTAAATTTCTAACTGTATCAATTTTAGAAAATGAATTGAAGACATGGTGTATAGTTAAATGCAATTTCGTGTAAGAAAGAACAAAAATAGAAAAAAAAGACAGATAAAAATCTAATAGCATCCTCTGCTATTGTGCTGTCACGATCGCATTCCGTGAAACGTGACTTTTATCGGAATAAAAATCTTCTTACGAATAATATTAGCTATTAACGCTCTCTAATTTCTAAGTTTAGCTGTTATCGAGTAGAGATTAGGAAAATGAAGTTTGTTTTTGCTAAAGTTAAGCAATAAGGAAGTAAAGTGATCACTCTCGCATTTCTTATCCTAATGTAGTAAATTTGATCCTCGATTGTTAACCTAATTCTATAGTGGAGACAAACTTCATCCCGGCTAATCTACTAAAGGATAAGCACTCTTTTGGCGCTTATTCTTAATTATCATCGAATAGATAAACTTCATTTATTAACTGATAAGTGTTGACAGCGTGGATTCATTTTTTAATTATGAAAACAGAGCATATCGCATCTCATCCATTTTATGCATTAGTTTTACTTTTTATGCATTGTCGACAGTCAATTATTATTATTTTTTTTTAAATTAAATATAACTGAATAAAAACAGTAGTGAAAAACAATTCCCTTGTTTTTAATTATCTTAAAAATTCTTAAGTAACATCATTATGAAGTTTATACTGAAGTAACGTAAAATGCGTTAAACGAGTAAAAAAATTAAAATTTATGCTTTCTTTTTTTTCTTGTTTTAGTTTTTAATTTTCTAACAGATAATAGCAAAATAATCTTTATATATTTTTGAAAAAAAAAATTAAAAATTTATAACAAAATTCTTAAAATCAGTATACGTTTATAAAATAAATATTTTAGAAAATTTCTTGTTTAGAATGATTTATTTTTTTTTATTTCACCGAATAAATCACAAAAATTGAAAATTTATTTTTGGAAACGTTTGAAAAATTTTCGGATTGGATACATCAAAACTGGATGAAGACGATTCGAGAAGATGAAAATTAGAAAGTTTTTTTTTAGATGAAGACTTTCTAAATATTCCCTCCCCCCAAAAAAAATTTCGATTTCTTTTTTTGACCCGGTTTTATTGATCAGAAACAAAGAGAAGATTGGTATCGATAGCGTAGAAACAAAACACTTTAAATAATGTATCAAAACAGGTATGATTTATTGTATAACAGTTTTCATTCGGTACACCTGTCGTTTAACTGATGTCTGTTGATAGCATCACTTATTCATCCGTAAAATGTACAAAATTCCTAGAAAATTTTAAATTTTTTCTTGAAGTTTAAAACTATATATAAAACTTAAAATGACTTAACTAAGTTAAGATAAAAATCAGAAAAAGATGTTTTAGCAAGAGAATTGCATTACTTTATTATCAATAATGCATACTTTATTGGCATCTTTTTAGTCGTAAATTTTAATGATAAATTCTACAAGAATGTTAACATCAGATGCAAATTTAACCAAAAGATAATTAACGGTTTGAACTAATGCGATAATTGTATTCGTTCTGGAATCACATGTTCCAAACCATAATAATTAGTTAAAATCTCTCTAGAGTTAATGAGATAATTCCGTGACCGACTTAAAATTTTTAGTGCGCTCGTTGTATATCAAAATATCAATACTATAAATAGCGTTAACATGTCGGTTTTATGCTTAATTATCGAGTTTTCTGGCGGTTTAAATCTTGTAAGCTCCTTAATCTTAAGAGCAAAACTATAATCTAGTTTCTTGTTTGTATTCTGGTGATGCTGTCAACTTTCAGACTGACTATCTTTACATTGTTATCGATTCGAATCCAAGTTTTAATACTTAAAATAGTATAATTTTTTTATTATAGAGAAGGGCAAATCATTATTTTTGTGCATTCAGTGAATTAATAGTATGAATAAAGCGGTGTAAAATATTAGTTCTCAGTTGTAACCTTTATCAAACAAAATATGAGTATTCAAATAAATTAATTGCTAAGTTTCTCTAGCATCTCACTAGAAAGATAAAATAGAACCATTAGCGCTTTCTGCTCGATTAATCATCTGGAAAAAGTATTAAATTATAGATTCGTATATATTATTTATAAATTTGAATGGAGATGGATCAAAATGGATGCATTTTTGTTGGTGAGGACCAATGAGGAGGTTGATACAGAGAAGGAAAATTTCCTTCATCACTGACAGTTTCCTTATCGATCGCATCCACGCCCAGATCACGCTCTCTGGTGGAGATTTGGCGAAACCCCGTCTTTGTCACTCTGTATTTTACCGTGTCTGCTTTGAACTGTGCACAGTGGTGATGCTGCAGAGGAGCAGTTGATGGGAAGTCAGTCATAGATAGATTTGCGGATGGAAGAAGTAGAGCGGTGACATCGGAAGTTCACTTCTATTTTGGAATGTAATTCGCAGTTACATCTATCTTTGTATCAAAGCTGCCATCTCCTGGAAAAGTAAACGATAGGCAACAGGCAGCAAGATGGGATGTAATATCAGTAAAGACGTTAAAGTTGAAGAAAGAACTGAAGAAAATAAACCAGAACAAATCGAAGCTAAGATGAACGGAGAAGAAAAACCACCAGTTGTCAATCGTGAGTCTATCTATACTTTATCATTCCCTATCGTTCCCAGTATGATATGTCCGAAAATTTAACTTTTTCCTTCCTTTTAACAAAGTTTAAATGAGCGCAAAATAATAGCATTAGAACTCTTTTTCTTGTCCGTCGTATGAAACATTCATGTCTTAACAATTTCCTCTATTGTTCCGATAATGGTGTTCACTAAAGTATATATTACTTCCTTGATGACTTAGAAAGTATTTAGTTACATGTGACCCCAATAAAGATCGCGACTTGTGCTGAATGTTAGTTAAAAGCATTTTAGACAATTAGAATGAGAGAGAGCGTTGATAATTAGGGAAATGGAGTCTGCTGAAATGATATAGATGCTAAAGAATGTCGTTGTGCTAGATAATTAGTTTAAATTTGTTACAGAAAATCATATAGAAAAATGAGTGTTGTTATGTGTCCATCTTTATATTTAAGAAAAAATATGACAGAAAAAATATAAAAAATGATGCTGGTAAGGATACAGATCTCTTTACTCATTTTGATAAAGACCAGTAATCATAATTAAGGAAATACACCATTACCGATACTGATATCGAGCATAAAAAGTCTCATAACGAATTATATCGGTTATCATGGTAAAAATGGCTTATTTTGTGCTCTTTTGATGACTGTTACAATGATGTATCCTTCCTGTATTGATTCCGGAATCATAATTGATGATGATCACGAAAAATAATTCAAAAGAAATACAGGGGAAAAAATTTACTAATTGTGAAAATTTTTTCGTTTCTAACGGAAAATGATAACTATAGAAAAAAAAAATCTCTCGGCTATTAAAAAAATAATCATTAAATTAAAATTATCAGTACAATTATTTTTTAATTCATTTAATTAGCAGAAAAAAATAATAATAGAATCCGAGATAAATGAAGAATTTGCGAATTTTTGCAACGTCTTCAGACAAATTGTTAAAAGTTGGCTGGCATTCTGAAGCGTTATGAAATCGGCGACATCTTGGCACCATCTTATATTTTTGTTTATCAGTTATTATCTAAAAAGAATACAAATTTTTCCTTTTTGGATAAACACACTAACTCAAGAATTAAAGAAGAAAAAAAAAAAAAAGACTAACTCTTGTCTTATCTGATTTTTATTACACATTAACAATAAATGTCATCCGATACAAATCGTGTATTTAAGAGATAACTTTTATCGTAATTTTTTTTTCAATTTTTACAATATTAAATTTTATGCAATGCACTTAAAAATAAAAATAAAAAATTTATAGTCAAAAACTTTAAAATTTAATTTTCAAAAGGAAAAGAAAAATCAATAAATGCAAAAATATTTAATTAAATTAGCAAAAAAAAATTATTAATAATTTTCCTAATTGAATAATAAATTTAATTTTTTATTATATTTTAATTATATTTTAAAGATTATTATTATTATTATTGTGTTTTTGATAAATTATCGTTGTTATTTTAATAAAAGTTAAATGTTATTAGTCGAATAAATATTTTTATTAATGATATATGACTCGAAATAATCGATTAATTATCGTGCATTAATTATCTAGATAAACGTAGTTAAATTAATTAAAAATAAACTTTTCAGTAAGAGAAATAATAATATTTACTTAAGAGTTAATTGTATTTTTTTTTTTTTTTTCATAATTATAGTATTTCATAAGAAAAAATTTAAGATAAACAACTTTTTCTTAGCCGTTTCTAAAAATGGTCCAGTAAATAGAGAAAAGAATTTTTTTCTATTGTTGTCTATTCTAAAGTTTTCAGCTTTTGTATTCTGTTTGTAGTATGGTCAATGGCCTCTTAATGTTTCTTTTTTTTTTTTGACCTTTTGCTCTTTAGATATACAATTTGCTCGACTCTCTCGACCTGCATATAAAATAACCCAATTACGCGTATAAAAAACATAAATGCGATCATAAAAAAAAAGAAATTAGTTTTAACGATAAACAACAGCAGATACCATAATTCTCTAGCGAAAATACTGACAGATTTAATTATTGCTTTTTATAAATTTATTGTCTTGGTAACTTTATTAAACGTATTTAATTGCGTTTACGTTAATGATAATTCATTAAAGCAAACCTAGAAGCGATTTATCATTCCGAAACTAGATATACAATCTGAAGTTTTACTAACTTTTGATCAGTGGAAAATTGTTATTAGACCAGACATATTTTTGTTTTAATTGATTAAAAAATAATATATTTGTTTAATTTTGAATTAGATTAATCGCGAAATCAACTCACGAACAACTTTCGGCATGCGAGTACGATTTAGAATTATGAGGAAAAAAAAAACGTTTATAGTATTTAAAAAATAATTAATATTTAAATTACGTTATTATAAATTAAGATTTACATAAATTGACTTTTTAGGAATTTTCTCTAGATGTTTTTGTCAAGAGAAATGAGTTAATTAAAGTCGAATGGTTATTAAATAAGGGATGAGATTGTACACGATTAGCCTTTCGGTTTTTATGATCTGAAGGAATTAAACCATCAAACAAGCTTTTTACTTAACTTTCTCATAGAATAGTTAAAACACTTATTACAATTACAATTCCTTTTGTTCTGGATGTGACAAACCACAAGGGAAACAAAAAAAACTTATAATTAGACGAGTACAAGAGCAGTAACAGAACAGCAGTGTCTCAACAAAAGAAAGAAAAGCTTGATAATGAGATCTATTATCGTTATAACCATATTTATTACAGAATTTGTTAAAGAGATTAATTAACTGTTAATGAGTAATCAATGCATTCATTTGAAATTTTAAATATGTACAGTTATGAATTATTAATCGAAAAAAAAGATATCTTTAAAACTTTTATGAATTTTTATTAATGATGAGACTATTAAGCCGGCGTTAGAAGTATCCTTAAGCGCTTTTTGAGACTGGAAAACGTGTTAAGAAAACATAATTTATGCCGAGCTTATACCATTGCAGTTTTAAATGTAGGTCAGAATGTCATTAAATTTAAATTATATTATTCGACTTTTATATCGGAATGAAGGCAAAAATATTGGAATTAAAACTCGATATTTTTATAAAATATCGACAAGTAGCGTTTAAAATTTATCGTTTTATAATTACAAGACGGATAAATTATTTAAAAAAGCGATATTATTTGATACCGTGCCAAAGAAATCTGAAATATGTTTAAACAGAAAAAAAAAAAAAAATGTGAAGAGACGTCTGAAAGTGAGAAAAATGAAATTTTTCCATTAACTGGGGAAGGCAAAAATTGCACCAAAATATATCTGTTCGCTGTTAGTTATATATTTAACCGAACGATTTTTCATATACTAAAACAAAGTCATACAACCTGAGGCAATGTAAACTCAGCTTTAAGAGAGAGAGAGCGAGCAAGCTCCTTTGAGGTTTTGGAAATATCGATAATCGAACAAATGCTTGGATCAGAAAATAAAAAAACCAATTTAATCCGAAAGATGGTTTCTTAGTAATGAGATATCAGCTAACTAATACTTTTACTCTCTTTAATAACGTTGACAATCCGTCTCGATAAAAATACTTAACGTTATTTTTTTTTTGCCTCGTCTATTTTTATGATGTTCATCTTATCGGGTTTAAGATAGTTTATTGCATTTTCCTATCAGTTTAGGTAGAAAACAATATTGTTAGTATATCCCTTCTATTTTATAGATTAAAAATGTTTTTTGATGCATCGACAAGTGAATGTTTTCACTTCTTACTTTCCTTTCAATATTATTGTTTACATTATCTTAATCGGAAATAATATCGTTCGGCAACTTCATTTTTTTAAAATATCAAAAAAAAAATTCATAAAAGATTTTAGATTAATGGTACAAACTATATAGAATAATAAGATCGAATCGAAATGTATATTTAGCAACGAAAAGTACTTTTAGTATGTTAAGTTTTAAAATTGTCTTTAGAAATGATGGAAGAAAGCGAAAATTTGTCATATTTGCATTATTTCTGATCTACTTTTCTCAGTAATACGTTAGATAATAGGAAGTTCGGCAGAAAAAAAATAACGCAATCTACCAATTAAGACAATAATCGACTTATCTGTATATAGATTTACAGTATAATGTAACATCTGGAGATAATAAAATTTCTCGTTTTTATAAAATTTTTTTCTCATTAAAAATTACGTTGAAGTGAGCCATACAAAAACGGTTAAAGGAAAAATTTAACGAAATTTTTAATGACTTTATTTTAACGAGATAACGCTCCGATGATTTTTAGAATTAAACTAATTTATCAATAATCGGGAGACAAAGAAAAAAATAAATAAATCAAAAAAAAATCTAATTTTGCTGTTTATCGAAGTCGAAATTTTAATAATTCTCTCTGTCTGTTGCTATTTAATTAGGACTTTAATTTTTTTTTCCTTTAAATCATTTATTTTTAGTCAACAATAACGCGTTTTTCAGATAAATTTATACAGAAAACTGCGGCTAATATTGTTGATATTTGATTCGAAATTTAATTCAGGACGGTAGGAAAAACTCAGAAGATTATGTAGAAAATCGATTTTCACACAAAAATTTCTTGTTTACAGTTTTTATATATAAAAAAAAATGCATTATAGTGTTGCTAGTAGTAAAAAGAATCGTCAATTGTTTCCGGAGTCGCGCTCCTTCCAAAAACAAGTAATTTAATTCTAATACTATTGCCAAAATTATGTTTAGACTACAAATATAGGCCTATAATTAAATTTAAAAAAAAGATAAATCACAATAAAAATTACATAAAAGTCTAAACCTATCACAGTTGCTATATTAATGAATGGAAACTGAATCTGTTTACGTTTTAACCGGTTAAAAGAATTAAAGATTTTTTTTTGTATATTTTTTCTTCTATTAAAAATTTTTTAAATTTAGTCACGCCATAAATTCATGTACATTTTTAAGCGAAATTTTAAATTCAAAATTGAAAAATAAAACGATGTTTTAATAAAAACAACACTTTCAAGTTCATCCAGTAAATCAAATAAGCTTATCTTCTACCAGTGTGGGGGGACTTGGCTTTTACATATGTAAAAGAATTGGAAGCTTATAGATTTACTCAGTATGCAAATTAGGATTATGTTGTTAACTTTGAAATTTTGTTTGTAACTTGGAAAGAATCGATTGGTTCACACGTATAATCTATACAAGATATATTTTTTTTAATGGATAAATTCAATTCGCAAAGAAATTCGAGACTGGAATGGTGAAAAGATGAATTATTATTGATTTACACACTCCCCGAATGTTTCTTGTCAATTGAGGAATATTGTTTAGCTAACACAAATTCTGTTTTTTGCTACGATCGAATGAAACTTAGTATAATTCATAAAATCTTGGAAAGAAAGAAAGATAAAATTATTCAATATTTTCGGAAATTTTATACAAAAATATATATAAATTTGGCAAATTTTAAAACTTTATAAGTGTTAAATCTCTTTTTGTTTGTTTGAAAATATTAATACAACGAACTATCATCCATATAACGTAAATATTGAAAGAAAACTGTAATCATCCATCACATCTGCCAACACTAAACCAACTTCTTTCGAGTTTGTGTTGGAGAATTAACAACGGATATCATCGATTTAATCCGAATAAATTCGTGTTTAAAATCTTCTCAGTTCCTCCTTTAAATGCATTACCTTATATAAAACCAGAAATAAGAGTATTATGAATGAATACCGTGCAATTTTATTTTCCAGGTATTACCTTACTAAGATGTATCTCTCTTTCTTCATAAAACAATTTATACAGAAAATAAAAGTGAATAAAGAAAAGATAAACGGCTTTTTATATCTCTCGGTTCATGTAAATCAATGAAAAAATCTTCATTTACTTCTGCCAATCTTCTCAAATCAAATTCCGTGAATAATTGCTGTAATTATCTGGAGGAGATTCTCTTTTTTCTCACTTATTATACCACTCATTAACTTAATAATTAACGCATAATTGTTTTAACGTTATTTGATTACAGGTATATACTAGGTAGAATCTTAGTAATTACGTTAATAAGACATTTGTAAAAATTTATAAACTCGGCCATTATTATATATTAAAGTGATAAATATTAGTCGAAAGTTTTACGAGTTTGCAATAAAATTCGAGAGAAAGTAATATGTGTGAGTGAAATAATTTGACAGAATTTATGTCAAATATCTTTCATCCGAATGAGTATCTGTCCACCTACATTTTGACATTTACTCTTCTTCATTTCTGGAATATACTCACGTTTTATTTATTAAAATATCAGAGGCGATACGTCGATGTTGCCTTTCGTTCACAGAAGAAAAAAATCGAAATATTTAAACAACGAAACTGCATTATTATCTATGATTTAATTTATATAATTTAAAAAAAGGAAGAAAAGATACCTGGTTATTATTGCCGTCATAATTTATTCAGGTATGTGAATGGACAGCTGTTGTATTGTTTTGCTGTTTATTTATAAATTCTACTGGAAAATTGTGTTACTAAAGACACGTAAAAATATTTAAACGTATTATTTTTATATTTTAAAGTTATAAAATTTCTAAAGCATAAGCTACCTATCTTCTTTGTATTCATATATTCATCCTAATCTGCATGTGTTTGCTCATATATATATATATATTTTATTAAAACGTTAAGACGGAAAAGAAAATTTCTCAAATTGGGTGGAGGTTAATTAAAAATTCATGTTTTCTACGGAATTTTGCCTTTATTGCTATAATTATTATTATTAATTTTTTAATTTTATCATTTTTTTCCTTAAACGTAAAGTATGTTAAAATTATTAGGCCTAATGTTTTACTTTAAATATTATGAAATTTATACAGCGTTTAAATCGTTTAAAAATCATTAATCTTGTCACGTATCACGTGCAAAATGATTTAAAATTTTATGTTTCGGCGCTCGGAAAATTAAATGCAAATTACTTCTTGACACTACTAAAAATCCAATTGAAATGATTTGAAAACATTTAAAAATAGTTTTATTTTAAGACATATTTAAATTGATTGTAAGTTATAAATATATTATGATGTTCATATCAGTAACAAACAACAGTCTTCGTCATTTCGATGCCCGTTTAAGGTCATTTACATAAAAAGTGCATCGCTTTTTTAACATCGTTTCTATAGCGATATCGTTCGTGATATATCAATTTACAGAATACTAGTGGTTTATGTTATATTAATAATGTTTAAAGCAATTTTCTACACAAAAAAATATCCTATATTTGCTGTTATGTAATCATCTGTTTTGAGTTTTATAAATTAATTTTGTATAAAAATAGAGAAAATAAAATTTGTCAATTTATGTTTGGGAAGGAATTCTACACGGAGATTAAAATTTTCCATTATTTGTTCTAAAATTTTTGATCCAAACATCTCTTAATAGCTTGTTTCGTATTCATCTCACTGCTGACTGTAACAGTACTACTGTAATTCCATCTTCTTTGCATAACCACGCTACTACGAACATAAAATAGCAATCGGCGAAAAAATGGCATGAAATTCAAATTTCAGAATGAATAAACAAAACTATTCAGATTTATGACATAACAGCTGATTAACAAATAAGTTGCAATAATAATTTACGGTAAAACTGATAAATTTTAAAAAAAATTCCATTAAAAACATTATTGTAGCATTTTATGTGATGAATTTATAAGTAACACCATAAACATAATTTATTCTAGCTTTTATGTATATACAGTGTTTTCTGTCAATGATACTATGTTGTGAATTACTTCTACAGATTCCGCATCGTTACCTAGACACTGTTACTAAGGCAACATTTATAAGTCAGTTGTAGCGAAGGAGTAGAAGTCTTTTCTTGTATGACCATGATCAATCTTCTACTTTCTATATGAGAGCCTGGGAAAAATTTAATCTAGGTTTCATATATTTCCCTGTTGCTTTTACTTAGATATAGTTGAGGAGTGAAACGAAACAGTTGTGTTTTTACTATATTAATATTTAAAATTTTTATTCTTATAATGTAGAAATATAAATTTCATAAGATGTTCTCGTTAATGATTAATGATATATTATCTCGATATTTTGATCAAAATTTTCATTTCATATCCTCCAAGTTTCGTAGTATTTAATTTAATATATGTACTGACCAGCTATAGGATAAAAAATTGCTGATCTTAGCTGGATAAAAGGACACCAAGATCTCTAAAATTTAATGATACATTTGGGAAAAGACTATCTCTTAAAGATATTGCACCTTATCAGCTCTTTATAAACCCAGAGATTGAACTTTGCTTGAAACCTATCATTAGTTCTCCTGATCGATTTTTCGAAACATGGTAAGAAATAGCAAAATAAAACGATTTTTAACATTGTTAGACAGTTTACAAATAAAACTTTTAAAAGTTGATTGACATAAATAAATAAATAAATAAATAATTTATAGAGTAAATATTATTCTACTTTTATGGTGGATGCCATCTACGTGTAATTGCCGTTACGTGACATTTAAATATAATACGTGTACTAAATATGCAAACACGTATATCGTATAAAATTAAAATAATTTATCGTTGCAAATATGCGGTAAAAAATATGATTTCACTCAACGAAAATAATAAATATTTACATCAAATAAATTAAATTTACGAAGGTTTCGAAATAATAATAGTAATGTTTATTCATAGTTAATGTTTATTTTTGATATTATTAATTTACTATAGAGAGTAATTTGTTTTTTAAATATTTTCCTTTCACAATCGTCATCATCTGTTAATGCGCCTGTGTATGTTTTTTCTTTCGTACGTACTTAGTGATGCAGAGAAGAATGATTTACAGGGGTTACTTTTAAATTTTAAAAATTTTAAAGAGAAAAAAGATTAATCTGATTCCTTTTCGCGTTTGAATTTTTATTTAAAACTTTTTCTTTTTTAATCTTACTATGATTTAGTAACGTTCGATTTTCATTTTATTATTATATTTGATATTTGTTCGACTGGATTGCCATTAAATACAATGTATGTGTTATGCGAAAATGATGCAGAAGCATTAACAAAATTGAAACGAAGAGAGTAAATGCCTCCAGGGTAACAACGGCTTTTAATTACTCAGAGTAATTCACTGATATAATCCATATATAAATTGTTATAAAATTTTTTTTTAATTTTGTTTTATTAAATTAAGTTAGATAAAAATTATTAAAGAAATTTTATTATTTACTGTAAAATAATTAATAATTTTAGAATGTTAAATAAATTCATTTCCTGATTAATATTCGCCAAAAAATTTGTAGGAAGTGAGATTTTATCACGCCATAATTTCATTTAATTCAATTTTTGTTTTATAGCTTAGTAATTATAACATTAAATTCGAACACTAGCATTATGTTACATTTGGTTTTTATAACATCCGCAGCTTAACGATAAATTTTATAATTCATCATCGGATATTTCACTATTTAAATTTTTAAAAATATATATTTATATAAAATCTGTAAACACTTTTATCGAAGAAAATTTAATTTTTTTTAATATTTTTATCTAGTAGATGTTCCATTCAAGTATTAAATCCAAGGTCGTGATTTGCGTGTGACATTTTTTTCATTGATTATTTATATAGAAATTTTTATTACACAACAGAGTCAATAATTCTGATGTATTGTATCGATTGTTAACTTTCTTAGCAAAAAGTTAAAAGTCGAATATATCAACAAATTTTGGTTAAAAAAATATAAACGGGTATATATACCCATCATTGAGAACTTCTAAATTATGCATCCGAAAATTTTCTTGAGCATAGATAAATTGAATTAATACATTTTAAATACCGAATAAATTACGATTAAATGTTATAAGTGGAGTGGTAAGCAAAATAAATTCAAACTTCAATTTGTAAAAATTGCGGATGTAATTTATACTAGGAAAAAAAAATGGTATAAGGAAGAGTAATTGAATATATATTTTTTAAATCTAGAAATCGGATAAAAGTCGGATATTAAACATCGATTTGAAAGTTCTCGTTTCTCGAGAGAGCAAGTAGGAAAAACTTCACGCATCTCTGACTGTTTCTTTCTGCACTGCGCATGCTCAGTTAGCAATCTTTAAGCGGGCAGCTGTTATGATAACTAGGAGCAGGAATGCTGACCATGAAAGAATCACTAAATTGATGTTTTCATGTTACCAGACCAAATCGAAAAGTCTTAAGAATGGAAAAACAGAAAATATTTTAAAAAATTTTATGTTTTTTTTTATATGAAACAACTTTTTGCTAATTCTTTAGCAAATTGAATTTTAAAAATGGAAAAACAAATTAATATTTTTGATACATTTAAAATAATTGAAAATTTCGGGTCTTTGAATTTTGATTTAATATACAAATAAAATAAACACATATGCTCTCTCTCTATATATATATATATATGTAATATATTATATAAGCTTACCGTATACTATATAGTGTGTGATATACATGCATTAAATGCCTATTAAATGTATGTATATATAATCAAAGTCTGAGAGAAGTAAGATAGGCTCGATCAGTATCATATGTAGGGCTCCGAAATCCATAATAATATATGAATAAAATCATATTTTGGGACTCATATTGTCTGGAACCCATGCCAAATGGCTCTTTTTCTAAATGGGTCTGCATATAATAAATATTTATAATATTTTATCATTAATTTACCATAATCAGCTAAAAATAATTCTGTTAAAACACTTCCATAAAAATGATTTATTAAATAACTAGGATTGTTTTTCTTTATATCTATTCGTGTAAATATATTTGTAGCTTTAAAAATACTCAAATGTTATCTTTACTGTTTATAATATTTTGGAGAATCTGTGATTGGAATTTTTTGTGTATTTTAAGTAAGAGAAAATAGTTTGATCATATAAAAGAACTCGCACAAATTACTTACTACTTTTATAGCTTTAATAAGACGATTCTCAGAGAGTTTTATAAGAAATAAAGATTGCATTTATGTTTCCCTTCATGATTTATTTTTATATATGTAAGCGGGATGTATACAGTAATAATAGACCAAACAAAATAAAATATTATATTTGTTGTATATATGTGTTGAAACATAAAATATTTCGGACACGTATCAGATCAGATATTGTTTGTGAGAGAGTGAACTTGAATAATACGTATCGTGACTCAACACGCATTCGAATCACGCTTAACGTGACAAGAGAAAAAGATTACTGTCAAGACACTATAGACGAAAATAGCAAAGTATAAATATTAGAACGTGTGAACAGTTAGGAGAGGTTGGATTATTTACTGAAGCAGGAAAGTAAGCAGTTAAAAATTTCATGACAAAAAAATTATCAGTTTGAAATTAAAAAAAAAAAAAAAAAAAACTATTATTGAAACGATAACAAGAAGAGAGAATCTAACTGTTTAAAAGTTTAAACTAAAGAACAAACATAAAAACTGTACAGAGTTAAAAACATTTATTGCTGGAAGATTTACTTCCTTCTCCATGAAATATTCATCAAAATCCATTTATATTTCTTTCTTTCTTTTTTTTTTGGAAATTATAAATAGAAAGCAACAAACTGACAATCGATAATTTAAAGAAAAATGGAAATAATCTAAATCGATATTAAGAAAATTAAATTTTATGTTCTGTTACGTGGCGCCATCTGTTAAGAATAACAATAAAAATTTTAAATAGATTTTTTTTTTTAAATTGTTAAACAATTGTGAATATTTTATTATATTTTCCTTAAAAAATTCATTAAACGTTATTTCAGTTTTATACATCACTTTTTAATAAATTTATTCGTACAAAATAGTTATAAATTTTAGTAGGCTACAGCAAATAAACTTCAATTTATTTTCTGTTTGTCTAATATACATAAAAACTAATAAGAAATATTTACATTTTTATAGTTTATATTTATAGTAATCACAAATGCGACTGTTTTACTGAATAATAATACTAAACTGATTCTTCTTGTTTGTTAAAATAAATAATAACGTTACTAAGCAATAATATTTACGAAATATTTGTTTCTTTTTTAATTTGTAACTTTTAAAGTCAAACGAAGAAAGAAAGATTAATAGTCTTCATTTATCTTCCATAATTTTCACAATAAATTTGTAAAATGAAAAGATTTTAGAATTCGAATATGTTAGAAAATAATCGAATCGAGAAAATATTGCGATTTTCTCCACTTCATTTTCCATCATTCTCATAAATCTTTGGCTACTTTTCCTCCATTAACTATTTTTATTTTTCCTTTCCTTTATTTTCTTTCTCCTTAAGGATAAAAATGTGTCTCATTTCGAGTATTTCTCTTCGACTAGGACGATACATAACCACGTATATAGTTCTGAACACCATTTAAATCTTCTTATAACAATTTTAATTAATATTATATATAAATTCTTCTCCAGAGAATTATGGAACTGAACCAAAAGTACATTTTCGATTGAGTAAATTACAAATACAATTAAAAATAAATGAAATTGCAAAGATAAATAAATAAGAAATAACGTTTCCCTACTCGTTTCACTAATTTAATATTCTACAAGTTTCTCTTCATAAAATGCTCTTAGAAAATATTTTTAACGCGTATAAAAATAAATATTTGTCGAAAACTATTTTATATTTTTAAGAATAATTAAAATAAAAAAAAGGAAGCATTGTATATTGCTTGGCTTTCGTGAAAGAAAAGATGATTAAATTCTGGTTCTATAAAAAAGAAGTAAAAAAAAAATCAAGAACAGAATCATTATTTTCCTCCTCCTCATCATTCTTCCCACGTCCGACTTCGCACTTATCTTAATTTATATTCAGAATAGTTTCTTCATTAATCTCTGAATTTATTCGTTAAAATATATTTATTAATTGTGATGTCTAGTTAAAAGTTTGAATTACTTATTTCCAAGTATAAAAGTAATATTAATGTACGTATGCAAAATATGGACACAGGGAAATGAACTAAAATATCTGAAAAAAAATAATAAAATAAAATTCCCGGTATTAATAAGATTTGCATGAACTGCTATATATATTGCAGATACGATATTAAAGATGGAAATCATTTATGCATATATACATCCGGATATTAAGATATTAATTTTAAATATTAAAAAAGTTAATATTTATGATGAAATTATATGTGCGTCTAAAAGGTGACTGAAACGAATTTATAACTTTACTTTACTGTATATTAATACAGAAATATCCTTCATAAAAATTTATATTAGAATCTCTTAATCTTGGCGATATAAATGATGTAGCAAAATATAAATATTTACTCAAAATGTAGAGGTGGTTGTTAGTGCTCCAGTTCTTTTGTCGAACGAATAAATTATTCATTTAATATTAAGTAACTTCAACTCATTAAAAAATTTCACAAAAATATTTGAAAAGTTCTAGAAATTATATGAGGGGGATTCAATGTTTCAAAACTTAAAAAAAAAAAACGAGAAATGTTATAAATAAATCAATGTTTTATTAATTTCTAGTTGTTAAAAATTCTAAAATAAAGATTTTATCGAATATGTGAATTTATAAAATGAGAGCAAAGATCACGAGATAGAATGATTAATCTAGATTTAGTTTAATGAATAATGTCAACAGATGATAATTTTTTATATAGATATTTGCGTTACTTAATATAGTAACTGGCTCACTGATGACATGATATAATCTAAGCTTAAGTTACAGGCTTTTTTTTGGTAAAGATATCTTGACATCACTTAACGATATCTAATAAATGAAATATTAGCTTGTAAATTGTATTTTCTTAGCAAACATAAGTAATTCGATTGTTTCATCTTATCCTATCCTTTCATGTTTCAACTGACTTCTCTTCCAGAAGTTCAGAACTTTTTCTTCTATCATTCTTAAATATTTTTTTAATAGAGTCGATATTTTTTTTTTATTAATTATACGTATTGTTCAAAAGCGACGACGACGATAGGTCAGTTAACAATAAGTTGCTAAATATTTTAATGCTTTTTAACAACCTTCAACAATTATTTTAATTTTGAGAATTTATCAGAAATATTTCAATAATTCATTAAAAATCGATGATACGTCTTAATTTTTAATGAATTATTGAAATATAGTGGATGGGATCTAGAAATTCTGGAAGAATTTTAATGAATTCTGATTGATTAATATCGATAGGCATTTAATGCGATATAATTAATTCCTGTAGAATAGTTAATCTGTAATAAATATAATTTTATCTATAATTTAATTAATTTAATTTACATCGATTTAACAATCATCATCTAAAATATTTAAGAATTTTTTCAAGAAGATATCATGCTGAAATTTGATTTTTACTCATAAATTTTTCATATGATTAAACTCCTTTTTGAGATTTTTTTTTTCGATATTTTCTTGGGCAGTTAAATTCATCATGTAATCTTATATCAAATTCTAAAATGCTTTTTAGAACATCCGAAACATTAAAGTGAAATTCCTTTCAGTACGATTTTCAACAGCATTTAGGAAATTATAAAAGTGTATTTTGCCAACAAATGATTTTCATTTTTCATCGGATTTAGAGTGAAATGGTTAAGAGAAGTATAGATTTTTGAAAATTTATAATTTTTAAATTATTAGAATGAATTTAAATCAATAAAAATGAACGACAATTTTTTACGTATCTATAAATAAATCAGTAATAATTACAATTAAAAGAAAAATAATTTAAATTGATAGTTTTACTGAATACAATAATTTCTTTATTAAAATGAATGTATAACTCTAAATTTATAGTTTTTTAACATTTTAAAATATTACAGAAATCTACAAAGAGTACATTCAAATAATATAAACAGAGAAATAATTCTGTTCTTCAAATATATTTATTATTATACGTAACACTCTTGATGAATAAAAATTTCCAAGAATTTTGGATCTATCAACATCCTTAATAATAATAGAATAATTGAAAAACTGAATCGTTTCTTTTTTTTAATATTATTTAGCTGTGCGCCATAATAGCATTTATCATCAAGAATTTACAAACAATGAACATTCCAAAAATTCTTTTTATAGGAATATTGGAAGCAGGAAATTCTGGTTTGTCGTTAATGGTAATTTGGATTGTTGTTGCTAGGATCAGCAATCGTATCGGTATCGTTTAATTGATTAAATGCAAGTAGGATGTTACGCGGAAGATGCTGTATGTCACTATTCGATGAGGAATAGAATCTAACATGACAATGATTCGGTTAATTGCAGTATCAATGACTGTATTGCGATAACGATAGATACCGAAATAAGTTATTAGAACACTATAAAATTAATTAAGCGTATATTATAAAGCTAAACAGTTAAGAGCTAAATATATAATTCAGTTCTGCACTCGCAAACTTCTTAAGAAACCGATATTTCTAATATTAGATAACCAATAATATATTTGTGAAAATATATAAAGATTGATGATATTGGGTTGAAATGATTATTCATGGTGTGGTGTTTTTTGGAGTTTTTTTTTTATCTTTTTCAATTATCAGATTTTAAAATGCTAAAAATTTTTGTTATAGCGATGCTAGAAATAAATCAACATAAGGGGAATTCGGAAAATATCAGTAGAAATTTGTTAAGGATCAACACGCTTTCGAGGTTTACGAACTGGAATCTTCTTGATCTCCGAATAAAACATAAATCTAAATCCGCATTGTCTAACAATTGCCAAGCATTTATGGGATAAAAATAACACAAAAAAAGGATTTTATTTATTACGCGATTAGTACAGAATGTTTTCAAATTTAATTTTATAAAAAAGCTCTATGATGCTCTTTTTTCTTTTTTTTTTTTTTATTATAACATAATCGTGTGATAGAACGAAAAGTGAAATGAATTTAATTATCATTAAGAATTGTGTAATTTACTTTAAGTTTTATTGCATTTAAGATAGTAACGTTTAAAAGGTGCTTCCATCTATGCAGAATGATTATAATTAATCGTTCTGCATAGTTCTGCACCTTTTATAATTAAAAAGTGCATGATATTAACTAAATCTCAAAAAATTTAGGAGTGTACGTATATAAATGTATATTTTACTGATAATTAAACTGTTGATAGTAATTCCAATTTTTTTCATCTGAATATTGGTTTTTCTTATGGATCCTTGTTTGGTTTACACAATTAAAATCTTAAACTAACATTTCTCTACATTTATTTTTCAAAATTATACGAACTGTGTGTTATTAAATTACATAATTTTAAAATTATGCAATTGTTACGCAATAATATATTGTTAAATCGACTGGCTCCATCTGTTGAAAAGAAAATGAAAAATGATCGAAAATTCATTTTTTTTTCTTTTTAAATTCTGTATATAATTGATTTTATTTAAAAAATCGGATATTTAATCAAACTATTCGTTATTATTTTTATGATTAACTGTTAGTTTTTAAACTATAACAACTCTTTCATGTAAATATTAATAACAAAAATTATTTAAATTTATCTAATTCGAAAGTTAATTTAAAAAAATTAAATAATTTTTGTTTTATTTCTCAGTTACTTGGTAAAAAGTCTGTCTGAATGGAGCAGAAATGGTTCTTTTGATCAAAATAAATGGAAAATTTTGCGATACATTTGCTACTAGCTATATAATATACGTTAAAGTAGTACTTACTTAAATTTTTTACTTGGTAAATATTAAAATAATACCTGTTTATCGAATTTTGTTTCTAAAGTGGAACAAGAGCTGTGTAGCAATATGTGAGAGGAAGCGTAATCAGAACAAATTATAAAGACATCAATTGGAAAAATTTAGCTTTCTGCGCCTAGAAGGTATAATGGGCACGAAAGAAGCGTGAGTACCAAACATTAATCATAAAAATATCAAAAATAATAAAGAAAAAATAAAACAGACTAATATTGTGACCAAATCCACAAGGTATTAGAATCCAAATGTCATTTTATGACGTAGGAGTTGACCTATTTTTAGATTGGTTGAGATATTAAAGTAGGTCATTCTGCTACAAGGATTACTTGAACACAGGTAGGAGGAAGAAAACCAATACTGTGTTATTAGAAGAAAACACCCGGAATTCTATTGAGAATAGCTGTAATCTTTTATAGACTCCATCATGAGTTTTCGTTTCTGATTGAAGGTTACTAAATCCAGAGTTGAAAAACGGTGATTTTTTTATGATTTAGTATCAGTTTTTTGACATTTCGAACATATTTTACCGTTGTAAAGTATGATACAAACATCAAAATTCTTATCCGATATTAAATTTTATTTTATTTATCTTTCGAGATATGAAAGTAACTATTTTGTCATGTATCAATTTTTTTTTTTTTCCATTCAATTTAAAATCTAAACATTACAGCTTGTACATGAGTAATATCGAAAAAGAAACAGTTGGACGTATAAAAATATTTTTATCTTCAAAAATTGTAAATAAAACTATAAATAATTTGTTAATAAATGGAGTTTAGTGTTGTTTGTTCAATTTATTGTGACTTCTCTATTTTTATTGCTAATTTTAAAGCAAGTAAAAACAGCATTAAAATAGCTGTAAATCGATGTTTCGAAAAAGAAAGAAATTTTATTTGAAATAATTTAAAATTTTGTATTATCGAAAATTTCTTAAGATTAAGAAAAATTTGAAAAAATATCGTCGAAAAGCTGCTGTTTTCTGATGGCGTTTTCTAAAACATCTACAAAAATTATAGTTTTAAAATTCCATTTTTTTTTTTTTAAGTTTATTAATCGTAAATTAGTTGTAAAAGGTGAAAAGTGACTTATTTAACTATTTTCCTATTTAATAATCATCATCATCGAAGAATGTAAACAATAAACTCCAAAAAATAACGTTTAAAATCAGTTTCTCTTTATGGAACCATGTATTTGCGATTTTTATAAATATTTGAAAATTTAACTTAGTTATGTATTTTTCGGTTTATTATTTATAAAATTATCCACTTAAACTTACACTAACTTTTAATTTTGCATCAAAAATTCATTATTAAGCTATATAAACACGATAACAGCCAGTTTTACCAGCGCAACAGTGCAAAACTGAAGATTTAATGCTTATGATTTTTAGATATTAACAGAGAGTATTTACCAGAGAAAAATCCAATAATGTTTTTAAAGTAGAATAATGATTTAATGAAAATTCGATTGGTTTATTAAACCATATTATGAGATATGGAAGTTTTAATTGATGGCCACTAATTAAATTACCATTAAGGTATCCTAATTTGAATAATTAACTTTATCCATTATTACATCAGTGACTAAATTAGATAAGAACTAAAGATTATAATTGTTTATCTATTATGACAGTTAGAGAGCAAACTGTTTTATATTTTAAATTTGTTCTTGCAAATTTAATGAATTTTTGAAAGCTTTAAAATTTTTAATTGTTCATTAATTAACCTAGTTATTTTTTACCAGTTAAAACAGAAGTAAAGCGAGGCTGAAAAGATAAGGAAAGAGTATATTTGCACCATATGTTAATGCATTTTAAATATTATTCAGGAAATGATGGAATGTAGAAGTATATTGATCAATCGCTTCTTTTTATATTTTTTCAAACAAACTTCGGGATTATCATTCATGTTCTCATTAATATCTTTATTTGAATCTCCTTTTATCTTCTGAATATTTTATATAGAAAATTATTTGCATTAAATTTGCGCTTTGCTTTAATTATTTATACTGATAAATGAAAAAGCTTTTAAATGTTTCTGAAAAGAAAAACGATATTTTATGCAAACTATGCAATTTTTTAAACTGCTTAATGCAATTTTTTTTTTAATTTAGAAAGTTTGCGGATTTATTCCGGTACTTTTCCCCACTTTCGTCCAAAACGACCTTTGGCAGTTTTGGAATAAAGCAATCTCAAGTCTGCAATATGTGTTTTCTTGCATGAAGTTATATTACTCTTGCATCGGATGAAGAGACAATGCTCTCCTTTATCACATGTCAGAGTTATGTGAACATCCCTTTAGAGAATTTCATCTCTAGAGAGTCATAAGGCTGTAAATGGTTCTCCTAAAAAATTATGCTTTCTATTTTCTGAAACTCTTCATAATGATGTAAGACACCGTGAAAAATTCGAACATATTCAATTTATATTTTCCGTTAAAGTTTTAAAGATAAAATTTTGATTTATTAACAAAAGATTTTATTCTAATTATACTAGTTTAACTACAATATTATATAAATCCATTTTCAACAACAATTATGTGACTACTGCATTCCCAAATAAGTAGATAAGCCATACAGACCGAAATCATTAAATCCAGCAAATATCTAGAAACGAAACAAACTCAAAAATCCCTTGAGGAATGCAGAATTTATGGATTCAGTTATTAATATTTGCTAAATTACCTTTAAACTCGTATTGTTAGATGCAGTAAAATAATGCGAAAGGTAGTTTGAAGGAATAAAATTTTAAACAGATTGGCTTCTTGCTTTTTATGTTGTTATTTAATAAAACTAGAATAAAATTATTTAAGGTGGATCTAACAAAACAACGAGTTTTGAACTTCAATATTGTTATGTAACGTTGTTTCCCCTCAGAGACATTTCCAGGACTGATCGAAGAATGGCAAAGCACAGGTCGATAGAGTTGATTAGCCTCGCTATTCTCGATGGAAAAGTACACGATAGAATTATTTTTCAGTAATACCAATTTTTTTTCTCGCTAGATTGCTTTATAAGTAGTGGATTTTCTTGGTTGGTTTCGTTTTCTGCACTTGATAAAAACTTAAGAAGGTTTATTATTTACACGCACAAAGATAGAAAACATTTTTATTATCTATAGTAATGATTCTTGATGACTTTTTTCCCAGCTTGAAAGAATGTTTTGTATCTCTAAACTAATGGAAGGATTAAAAGTGAAAAAAGAAAAATCGAAACACTATTGATTAGTTTTTGTCGCTTTTTTACATAATTACGCAATTTGTAAAGAGTATTGAAACATTTTTTTCCTTACATTAATTTAGTATGTTGCATCTAGATATTTTAAGTAATTCGATTCTCTTCTGTCAATAATGACGTGTTGCACTCTACAAATACTTGACAAATGCAAATATCTGACATGGTAGAGGTAATCTGTCTTCCAAAAATAAATATCTTAGAAATTTTATATTTGAAGGATACTCTCAGTCACAAAGCCTTAGGATATTTTCTCGGTCACCACTCGCATTAATATATTAATGTTTTGTATCGAGTTTAGGAACCTGAAGAGGATTTTCGAGAGTTTCTGAGAAAATTAAGTGTTTATACATCAGTAGAAAGAATATTCAAGTTTCGACATGTCAGAAGAAGGTATGTGTTCAATATAGATACTTAAAAGACAGCATAATTAACAATATGGTTCCATAATTAGTTTGAGATGTGAGAAACCTTATCAAATTCTTTGATGTGGCTTGGAAATTGGGCGGAGTAATAACTACTACGACTAGTTTCTCCGTTGAATATTAAAGACGAGATGATGATATTAAAAGAAAATTATAGAAAATTACTTTGTTAAAACTGGGCGTAAACCTGAAAAAAATTCATATTTTGGCCCTTTGTTAGTATAAATTATGGAGCGGTTGACGATTCTTATTTGTTATATGTAAAAATAGACAGGTTATGTTCGTCAGAGCGAAAAATTACGTAAATTGGGCGGAGATCTTTAATTAAATGGCATTGTTTTTCTACTAAATTCTCGCAATAGTTTCAGCTAACAGCACTGAAGAAATAAATTTAGCCGAAAAGTTGCAAATCAAGCTCTAAAGATGAAAATTTCACTTAGATTAGACTGGTTGTAAGAACATTTCACGAGATTTACTTTCACCTAGTTGGCTTTATGCCATAATATCGAATCTAAAGAATTTTTTCTCTTCAGATAATGTTACGATGGTGAAAAAAAGAAATTGTAGCCACCATAAAACTGAAAACTTTCTTTCAAAAACCAACACCTCAGATAAATTGCGATACTATTCCCTCAAAAAAAGAAGTGAATATATCGTACAAATGTCATAAAATTTTATAAATGTGAAAGGAATAATAAGTGATGAGAATATAAAATCACTAGCTCATGTTTAAGGATTTTGTGAGGGAAAAATTTTATTGATTTATTTATAAGAATTATCAAAAAAATATCAAAATTTTTTTAATCATATGCATAAAAGAGTTTGGAGTTTGTATAACAGTTACAATCACGAATTTTAATTTTTTATAAAACTAAGATGTAGTTTTGAAAGAACTGATTCGTGGAAAAGACTTTTTAGTATCACTTAAAATGTTAAAAACATTTATGCTAAGAAATTAAAGATTTTCTATTTATTATTAAAAAATGATAGAATAAATGCAAAAATTTTCTTATATTTTTTAAATATTTATTGAGGAATTAATATTCCAAAAATAAACAGTTAAACAATTTTACAAAGAGTCGTAAACAGTTTTGCAAAGAGTAGATTCTTGCTTACTGAAGTATTCTATTCAATCAGATCTTTTCTCTGACCTATATTCATCTCCAGCGCATCCAAATAAGAAAAAGAAAAACCTATTCAATGATGCAAAAGTAATAGAAAGAACTACATTAAAAGAAACACGCTATTGCACACGATAAACAACATCAAAGATTCATCGCATGTTAAAAAATTGTAGACTATAGTATATCTATTGTTTTCAGTATAAGAATTCTGTACACAGTTTGGATGGATTACTCTCGTCTTTACTAATAATCCTTAAAGTTTTTTCTTTCAACTTAAAACCGCTAAATTATTAAGTTTTACGGTAAAGGTGATTTTTATTCAGTGGAAATTTAATCTGCATTTACAAATTTTGTCTTTCTGAAGAGTTTTTATCTCTTAGACAAATTCTTCTGCTTCGGTCATACCGATGAGAAAGAAAGATATTCTAGCCACTTTTTGTGGCTCCAGACATTGAATAACCAATAAGTATTGTCATATTATTCTGATGGATTAATCCAGCTATTAAATTACACCGAAATTTCTGTCAAAAGTACAACAGAGGTTGACAACTTTTGGCCATTCGCCAATTTACTTTATTGATTTCTTCTTCAGGAAAGCCATCTATATCTTTTTCGAGGATCGGAAGAGATTTATAAACAAACTTACTGGTAGAATTTATTAAATATTCAGAGAATGCTTAAATTCGTCATTTAAATATTTTTATATTCTTTATTCTCCAAGGAATCCGGAAGAAAAGAAGTCAAATTCCTCCGTAAAAATATAGCCAGCCAGTATTATAAAATGACTATTCCTATTCTTTATCTTTGTTTCCAATTTATTTTTTATCTTCTTCGTTTGTGAATTGTAAAGATGCGATTATTTAGCCAGTAGAATTTCGTGAAGCCAAGTAATTACTATTTTATTAGATACATGTGAGCTTAGACAATAATATTCACTATAAATACATTTACTCCTAGTCGGTTATAGTAAAAGAAGAAGAGAGAAAATTCTCATAAAATTTTACTTGAGGGCCTTTTCTGATATGCAGAACTTCAGGCAATTCCGGAGAATCCAGAGAGAGAAATTACATCTTGTTTAGTACTGTAACTATAATGGGATTTTGAACATCTTTAATTTCTCGAACAGTATAATCGTTTTAATGCTTTCTTTTTTACTTTCCAATTAGTTTTTCTACGAAGGGATTTATTGTAAAAGCATTCCTAAAAGCTTTTTTATCCTTTTTTTTATCCACTCGGGTTCTTGAGTTGTTATAACTAGAGAAAACATTTCGCAAAAGCAACTTTCTCATATTTATAATAGGCTGCGATACGATAGAGAAAATAATGGTACATTATCCACACTCAAAATGTCTTGTTATTAATTGAGGAGTGTATATTGATCGACAGAATCGGTACGTGTAGTATAAAGCTAACGAACTTCCTAAAATAACTGGCATCCCTCTGTGCAGCGTAGGATCTATTGGAGTCAAGCTTTGCAATCCTTCACTGAAACGAATAATGCTAAGGATAGAGTTCTTCATAAATTTTAAAAGATCAAAAGAATAATTCAACTATTATGAATCACTCTGTGAATGTTTTAAAATTTGGCTTTCGATAAAAATATCATAATATGGAATTCTTTCTCCCTACTCTTTGAAGCAAATAATCACTTTAAAAACGTATTTATCACTTAAATTTTAAAATTTTCTTACGATTTTATACATAAAATCATATTTGGTTAAAGGCACCTAAAGAATCTGCATAGAGTTACATAAAATTTGCATTTTATATCTGATTAGCTATTTACATTCGTTGGCAACAAAAATCAAAATTTAGAAAAAAAATTTAAATATATTTTATTTATTAGGTTGCTTTAAACAAAAGATATGATAATCATTATTCATTTATCACGAAAATTTGTCATCGATTTTATGTCTTTCATCTGTGGACAAAACAATTCAAGTTTTAATGTTTAGGAGACAATCTGGATGAAGTTATATATAGACTTTAAAAAAAAAAATTCTACTTTTTAATATTTAGAATATGTTATTTCTCTATGCAGATTGCAGTTAGATGAATGAATAGACTATTCAATATTTATTTATTCAAATAAAAAAATAAAAAAAAAATTCTAAAAAATTATTCAAATATTTTAACAATTCACTATTCTATTAGCGATATCGATTTTACAGCATTACGCAATTTAAATACATATACCAAAAATGCAAACTTTGAAAATTTCAGTCTCTGTCAGAGTAAATACGTTTAGGATAGTGAGCCACATAAAACGAGATTAATAAATCGATTTAATGGCAATTAAAACATATAAAATAAATTAGCAAATATGCAGAAAATTTACAATTAACGCAATTAATTTAATTATAATTAAACATAATAAAAATGGATTAACTCTGGCGTAAGAGCCGTGGAAATTTATTTTTACTCTTTACTTTCTAATTTAATTCAATAATTTATTATTTATTTGTTTAAATTAAACGTTATATAAAATGATTATATATATTTTAATAGTTTTTTTATGTGAGAAAAATGATGAATTTAGAATATAATAATTAATTGTTATATAAATTCTCATCGTAAACATGTCAGGGAAGATAACGGTGCTTATTGTGAACTTGAACTAACGTAACTGCACGAAAAATAAGTGAATTTAATTTTTAAATGTTTTTAAGTTAAATTTTACAACGTTTTCAATTACTTTATCACCTTTTCTTATTTTTTATTCCAAACTTTAACACTTAATTTTATTCTAGACTTCGAAGAATCCCAAAAATCTAATATTATTTGCCAATTTTCTCTATTTATAAAGGGTTACAAGACGTAAAAGAATTAAATTTTATTCTGTTTATAGTCGACTGTTTGTCGAGTAAACTTCAGTTATAAATTTTATTTTTATAAACTTAATTTTTTATGAAAATTTATTAATTTACAAATATAAATTAAAACAAACTAAATATGTCATTTTTTCTCTAATATATATAATTTTTTTAAAGAAAATAATGCGCAATCGTATTTATATTAATGGGAAAATTTCGTTCGTCTTTGGATAAAATTTTTATTCTTCTTATTATTTTTTTTGTATATCAAAGTGTAATAAGAGATTTTGCATCTCAGAAGGAACAAACCAATTTTCGAGAGGAAAGTAAATATGTTGACAATCTTCTCTTACAACTGTTATCATTTTGTAATTTAATGCTGGAGTAGAAAATCACTATAAAATTATACGCGAAAGTTAATAACGTATATGCAGATTTAATACAGTAAAAATTTATCTCGAATACTTTCAGAAAATAACAACTTCGAGTGGAAAAACACGTTTGAAAATGTACCAAACAGGTTTAATAAATAACTTTCTTTAGTTTCAACGTTTAACAACCGGTAACAAGTCGATAAAGACTGTTCATCTATCGCTCCGATGAAGCACATTTACCGTAGCCACGAATGTAATTTGTTTTCCACAAGCAGAGCGATAGATCACCACAGCAACTGAATTAAAAATTTAATTATTAAAAGATTTCTTTTTTTACGTTATTTCGAATCTTAAAAAGTAATTAAAATATTCGTTCGATAGCGCATTAGTTTACTAATCTTGTTGAACGTTGCTAACTGCGATGCACTTTTTCTTCCCGTATCCCAATCGTCTCTAGAGTATCGCATCAAAGATTTTCTTTAATAATTGCTGTTAGACATAAAATATTTAATGTAGCAGAACACTAAAATTAAAAAGGAATGTTCGTCTACATTAAAGTGTCAAAATAAAAGGTAGTCTTTTTATAATAAATAGGAAAAAAAAAAAAAAAGGAAAAATGATAGAGTTTGTGAGAACCAATTTCTTATCCAGCAGTAAAGTCTTTCAATACTAAAAACTGGCAAATATCCAAAAGAACATCTAGCGCACTTTGAACAATGTCGAGAATTTATTAACATCAGATAATACTTCTCACATATAAAGTATATATATATATATTTTCTATTTTTATATAGTAAATGCGCTTTATTATATTTAAGTAGTATCGACTATACGATCGCACTTTTTTAGATGTTTTTTAAAACATCTAGAAAAGTGTCGGTATTAAAAGTTTGCATTAAAATGTATTTTGCGTTTTCTTGTTAATTTATTCGAGTTGAATACTTAGACAAGATTACATTTCAATTGAATTTCGATACTTTTTTAAAAATAAATGGTGGGGATAATAAAAGTAGATGTCAACTTTTGGCATTCTTCCACCATCTTCTAGAATATAGCGAGTTAACGCCACACAAAAATGTTAATTAATTTTTAATTTTTCCGTGTTTATTATACATTTTTGTCAACCGCTAAAGTATTTCTTTCGGTTAATTTTAATTATAAACATTTGTGATAATATTTTAATGCTCTTCGATAAATTTAGAAGCTTGCACGATTTATATAAACCGATAAACGATTAGGGAGATATTAACGGAACTATAACATTAAAAAAAAAAAGGATAAAAATCTATTTACTTAATGAAACAGAAACATTCTTCTATTTTCTATCAGAGAACATAAAAATTATTGAAGTTAATTAGTTGCAATACCAATCGTCACATAAAGTAACCACTAAAATAGCGGTTACTTTTATGATCACTCGCTATCTCGATGGTAAAATTTCGACTTAGTTTCCAATTTAATTAATTAAAAAAATAGCTAGGTTACGATGCGATACTTCGTATATTATTGACAAATAGATAAATCTTTTATTATTTTTTAATGTTATCTGCTCTCAAAAATAAAGATAAGTACTATATTGGACGATAAGACAAAACTATCAATAATATCCGATAATGGTCGGATATATCGATATTTATTTTCGCAGTTAAACTGATAGTATGCGAGCGTCGATAAACTTTAAAAATGCAATAAATTTTCTCGGTAACAAAATGGAATTTTCTACTTTTCCGAGCTTAGAAATAATTAATGTGAATGGCACGATCATATTTTATCTGTGCGAAAATTGAATTTATATACTATTTACATTGACCGGGTCAAACGCGATCAGCTTGTTTCGTGAACGGTTTTTGATATGTCGTGCTATACTATTATCTTGTATCCTACACACACCCTCTACGTCATAACTTTCACCACTTTGTGAAAGTGGCGCTGCTCGCGGTCCTTCATCCTGGCTACTTTAGTCTCCCACTTCCACTCCTAAGCTTAAGACGTGGTTTAGGAGACTCCTACTTCGTTGCTCTTCAGGTGAGTCGATTTTTCATTACTTTTTTCCTTGTTCTCGGCTGGGATTATCGTCCTCTTTTTCGCCCGGTCGAGTTTTAATAATTAATTTGATAAGAGCGAAATGTTTTGCTTTATACGAGTGCAAAGTAAATCTGAAGATTTCTCGATTGCACACGGGATTTCGTAATAAAATCGTGTGTTGTTTTACACAGTTTTATTTCTTTCCACCAGCTAGTTCTGAAAGATAAAATCGCATTTTCTGAAAATTCTCCAAAGAGTTTATACGAAGGAGAATGTCTACAATATCTTTTATCGTGCTTTAAAGTCTGCATCTACCAGGTTATATCGATCTTATAAAATTACGTTTTGTATTCGTTTTATATTATTTGAATCGCTCTACTTTTTCTCAGAGAGAAAAACTGACGTTTAAAAGTGCCAATGGAATTGAACTATTTTTTTTCTGCTCTAGATAACTGCTTAACCGAATTAAATTTAACAGTTTATCGAGTAAGCAACTGGACTCCAGTCTAGTTGTATAATGAATAGATAAGCGATTGAATAAGTAATTCAATGAGAAATGTAATTTTGTTCAACAAGCCAGCGAACAGTTAACTTTGCTGACTAGATAAAAGGCAGAGTAGTTAACTTGTTTACTAAGACAGTTAGAAAGCAGTTCTATTGATAATTTAATCTTTTAACACCAGATTGAAACGTTTTAGATTTTAATCGATTATGGTTTCATAAGAAGCTCATATAAGCCATTAAAACACGATGTTTTTCTTGTTAATGCATCGAAAAATGCTATAGAATCCGCACAATACACTGAAACATTTTTATTTAGATGTCATAAATCATACTACACCGATAAGAAAAATCATAAGAATATTTTACAAAACGATACCTTTCCTTTATGGCTTTTATGGTGATTTTTGCTATTGATTTTTCATTTGTAAAGTTGCCTAGAAAAGTTATTGCACTTCCTTATCTGGTTCCTTTCTATACAGTTCCCCCCTCTATTTTTTCGTAGCCATTTAACCTCATCACGCCAAGAACCAATCATAAGTACTAAAGGGTAGTAGAAAATAATGTTCGAATCGATAAAGGGAAGTAGTTACACTTCGTTTTATAATTAATACCGTAACACTTAAAAAACAATGTTAAATTTTAAACTTAGTATGGAAGAAAATCGAATCCATTTATGTAATGAAATATCTAGAAGAAAATTTATTATTTTAATATTAATGCCATTTTTATATGGTATTTTAAAAAAATGATTCCTTCTAGAATAATAAAAAATGGTTTTTGGAGAGATGATTTAATGAAGAATCGGTAATATTACATTTCAGCATGAAAAAGGAGTTTAAAAATCGGTTATTAAGTAATAAATTATGCTAGAAAATATAATTAAATGGTACTTATTTTCCATAAATCGATAATATTAATTTTGTCGAACAAGAGTGTTATTATTATACTCGATATCTTTTAATTATTCTTGCCTGTTAAACTCATTTTATATCGGATAGATTAAAATTAAATTACCCTAGAGTTTAAGCCGAAAATTTGAGTAATTTTGGAAAAATTTTTAATCTTATCGATCTTTAAAAAGGAATAAATTTTCCTGTTTACTCGAGAATAAACTTGGTCATTTCCATAATACATTCTCATTTTACTTGCATCTGAGTTATAGCTTGTGGATCTATACGACATTTTTCTTGACATCGGTTTGAGTTGAAAGAAATTCTTCTTACTATATCCAAAATAAAGTCTGGCGATTAAGTCAGTCCCCTTTCTTGTCATCTATCCTCTACACGTGACCAAGATTTTTTGTTTTTTTAAAAAAACTTTGGCCTAAAGATGCTTGAATCGATCTAGTTAGTCATGATAAACGACGATCGAGGTACAAACCGTTGGAAATGACTTTTCGGAATGACTATCTGGTTATTGCCTGAAGAACAAAATGTGATGAATCGCGCGGAAGAGGATGAACTGGGATACACGATGCCTTCAATGCCAACGAATTATTCCCTCGACCATCTGGCAATTTGTTGCAATGTTTAGTTATTTGCCGCTGCAGCCTTTCCAATCATAAAAAAAAGCAATAAATGTTATCTAGAGTTGCAATGTGCAAATTCTCTTCTTAAATCTATAATCTGTTCTTCAATTCTTTACGTAGTAATTATTTTCAAAAACAGAAACTTTGCTCGAAAAAATAATAATAATAGTTATATGATTTACCACACAAATTGCGCTAGAAAATTGTTTCATAATTCGGCAAAACAGCAAAATGATGCGAATACCATATTACAAGATATATTAAAGTTGAAATTTTAAATATTTTGGATAAAATTTCGAGTGGCTGAAAAAATAAACGACATCTAGCCAAGTTAAAGTTTGGCAACTGTATGTAATATAGTAGTCAATGAACGCTTCAATACTTTTTAAATTCTGGTCGTTGCCCGATTTTGGCTGGTTAAATGCGACTTTTTGGTTTTCTTGCGGCTTCATAAATTATCTTGGTTATTGCCATCCATTAAAAATTGTTTTGGCGGTTATTTCTACCATGAAAAATAAAATATTTGATGTTTACTATCAATGGATTATTTGTATCAAAATATTTTATGCATGCATTCATGTATCAGCAGTTTTTTGATGGATGAATTTTATCGGTACAGTATTTAAATTTCTTGTATATTTTAGTAAACAGCTATTACTAAATTTATTACTGGGATATCAAGCGTTAGATGGTTAGCGTGAGCGATCCGGGAATCATGCACACATTCGTATTGAACCGATTTTATGACAGATTTGGACAATAAATTTTTACAACAGCCAGAACAAATCTTTTTTCTTCACGTAAAACAACCTATAATATTACCTTTTAAAACGTTATTATCTGAGAAAATTCATTAAATTTTGCAAATTATTGTAAATTAAAGATTAAAATACGTTATAATTAGAGGGAAATTTTCTAGAATTTATTCTACATAAGTAAATTCCAAATGTTTACATCGCACTCCACATTGATGACAAATTATCTTCGCATGTTGAGACAGTTTGCTCTACAAATTAACTTGGAATGCGAGTTCAAAACTTGTATCGCTTTGAGTCATTTAAAGTTTAATTCCAATTGTTGGATATTTTAAAAATTAATTAAAGCGAGTTTTCTTTGTAGATAATTTAATTGATTCGAATGGAAACGTAATTAAAATAACATTATGAATACGCAGTTCTCACCATTTAGAATAAGATTAAAGACTTTTTATGAAGACGACGACTTCGAATGAAGAAAAACCAATTTTAAATTTTCAAAAACATTCTTTATTGAGTTATATAAAATTTAATTTACGAGTTAAATATTGTGATTTGTCTTTCCATTAATTTATATATTGCTAAAATTTATTTATAGTTCAATTTATATAGTGTAAACCACTGGTAGTACACTATATAAATTAAACTCGCGTATAACTAGTAGTATAGTAGTACCATTGGTATACGCGAGCTTGTACGCGAGACATGATTGGTGGTAGGTATATAATCTTGATTCCTATTTGTATACAAGGCATATTTTTGTTAGCGAAACTGAAATTTTTGGTGTTACGCATTTGTGAAAAGGTTGAGAACCGCTGGTGTAAACCATAGAGATTAATTCTTTACGCCAGTTAACATTTTACTGATTATCTTATTTCAATACAAAAACAGAATACAGCTCGATGTGAGTAAAAAATAATATGCTTGTTATGAACTTTATGGTGCATTTTGTACGGAATTTGTACATTAGAATCATGTTATCACGATAAATTCTTTAAATACAGATTTTGGAACTCGAGTTTGCGATAAGAATTATTGCATAAGTCGAATGGCGTAATTTATCTTGAAAGCCCTTATTAATTTTATCGCAATTAAATTTATAAATAAGTTATAAATCACAATAAAAATTGAGAAACTATAGCTGTCATGTAGCTGTAAATACATGACATAACATTTTTAAACATTAACAACAAAAACTTGAATATCATGGTGTTTCAGCTACATTTAAATTTTAAAAATTTCTTATAGAAATATAAATTCGGCATATTAAAAGAGCGAATTACTTCAGAAATCAAAATTTGAAGAAATATTTGTTTGTTTTCTCAACTGCAGCACTTGGAAAATCGAAACAATTAAATTTCCTATTTTTTCATCAGGAATTTTATATTTCCCTCTCTGGCTATTATTATTATTGCTTTCGTTTGCCAGTTTCGAGTAATTTCCTTCCAGAGCACAACTTGTAATTTGGAAATGTTCCAAGCATTAGTAAGAACATTTATCAAAATTTCTTTGTAAATCTATCTTATTTTTATTACACAAAGTATCTGAAACGTCCGGTACGTATTTTGAAAAAAAAAAATTAATTCAAGAATTATTAATTAATTTTAACTCTTACAAGTATATCGATAATTTGGAGTTTCGGAAATTTGACGGCGAAAACACGCTTAAATATCAACATTTACTAATTAATAATTAACTTCTAAAGATAGATTTATTATTGCACTCTTATTACTGCCGACAGATTAAAAGAGTTTGGTGTAAAATTTAAAAGTATGGCGAGTAAACACGCGGCTACATAAAATGTTATTAATTTCCTTTTAACAAGTATTCATTACTTATATTCAAATTTACAAGAAAATACGGAACTGTAAACATAATTAATGATCCAAACCGAATGGATTGCGTAAATATCCAATCAGATTTTAAAGAATTAATCAAAAATTATTGTTGGAATACCTGTTAAGCTCGCTTTCGAAGATGTTATGTTGACAGTTTTAAATTGATGAATTTCTACAATAAAATTAAAATTCTGTTAGTGAAAACAAATAGCCACGTTATATAAAACTGATGGGAAGATGAATAAACGCTGTGGAAATTTATGGGAATAGTCTTATAAATTTAAAAAATAAATGATAGGTATCTGTTGAGAGAAAATTAATAAAAATTTGTTGGTAACCGTATTCGAACACTATCTATGTTTTCAGTTAGAAATATACTTTTTTTAATTATTTATTTATTAACTTATAAATAAATAATTACAAAAAGTATACCCACAATTCTTAATATAAGTATCCACGTACAATAAATATTTCTCTACTTGTGTTTAATATAGATCTACATGAACTTATATTTTTATTCATTATACAAGTTTGTATGATGCTTACATTTGTGTGTTCATTACTCAGAGTTTTGTGTAAATATAGTTATCTTAATTGTTTATTAAGAATCTAAACCAATTAATTTTCTGTGGTTTCAAATATATTCAAGATAAATTTGCATTTTTATTAAGTTTTTACAAGAAAATAATTAATTTTATAATCATACCGTATTCGAACACTGTCTATGTTTTCAGTTAGAGATACACTTTTTCTAATTATTTATTTGCTACAAATAAATAATTAATGAAAAATGAAACGCTAAAAATGTGTTCTTGAATTTTATTCCATAAACCCGCAATTCTTAATATAGATATCCACGTACATAAAAATTTCTCTACCTGTGTTTAATAACTTATAGATCTGCATGAACTTATATTTTTATTCATTATACAAGTTTGTATGACACATACATTTGTGTATTCATTACTCAGAGTTTTGTGTAAATATACAATTCTTATTGTGTTCGTCATATAATGTATACATTTACGTGTATATCTTTACACGGAATTAGTAATGAACATTTTAATATATATATTTTTTACACAAATCTGTGTTATAAAAATGAATATCTCTCGATTCATATGTGTATACAAGATAAGTTAGTAATATTCTCGTGTATTTAATTAAGATTTAAATACATAGTCTCTTCATTAATATACTATTTATTCTGTTTTGATTTTTATATTAAAATTAAATAATATATTCAATAATTTTCTCAATAAACAATTAAGACAGTTATCTTAATTGTTTATTAAGAATTTAAACCAATTAATTTTCTGTGGTTTCAAATATATTCAAGATAAATTTGCATTTTTATTAAGTTTTTAAAGAAAGTAATTAATTTTATAATCATTTATTATTTAAAATTAATTAATTATATGACATACTTGTATCTGTAATTTTAATTTTTAAAATGTTATCGTTATTGTTTCAAATTTTTTAATTTTTTTGATAAATTTTATTCGTGGAAATAAATTTTACAAAAAAAAAAAAAAATTAATTCGTTAAACTACAGAATTTAGAGGTTACAATAAAAAAGCGATTAACGTTTTCGATTTTTGATAATTTACTTCATTTTCAATAGAAAAGTCCTCACGTAAATATATTTTCTTCTTAATTGAGAATAAATGACAAGAAAAAATTTATTTAATTGAGTTTCCTAAGTAAATTACTGATAAATCAATATAGAAATTGTTAAAATATGATTAATTCGCAAAAAAAAAAGAACTAAGTGGAAAATTGTTGGGATGACAAATTGATTACGTTGGAGATAATGTTCTTCTAATAGATTAAAAATTTTGCTTTTTTCCTCGTTTAGCACTTGTATAAACTTTATTAAGTAATGATTTTATATGAAAACTGAATAAAATTTTATATAGTGAAATGACTTATTTTTATATTTTTATTATGATAATCCTCTTTTAAACAAAAATATCATCATATTCGGGGATTTTCAGAGAAAATGTAAGGCCCAGAACGACTAATATTTTTGAGGTTCTCCAAAAAAAAAAGACAAAAAATTGACAAATATACAGTGATAAGTGTATAAGAAAAGCAAAAACATTGATAGAGAACTTCAAATTTTGGCAAACACTGAAGCTTCAACAGTATAAAAGTATACAAATATATATTTTTCTAACATATTGAGTTATAAACTGAGGCCTCTAAAATCGTGAGACCTGGAACAGCAGTTCCTCTTGCCTCCCTCTGATAACCACTGATCATAGTGATAAGTTTATTGAAAGATATTTCGGTAATTAATGAAGAAATAATATTGTGTTCAGACTTCTAATTGATATACTTTGGTCTGTAGATATGTTACTTGTGTGCACCCGAAATCAACTTTTTATTTGAGTACCTCTTGAATAACTTAGAAATCTTGTCGCAATTTAACTTTTGTGGAGGATAAACACTTAGATCTCGATCAAATAAGAAAAGTCTCCTCAAACTCCTTAAAAATATTGTGACTTGTTGTTAACAGTAAACAATTATATTAGTTTATTTTTTATACATGTACACTGTTTTATACTAAAATAATTGTGCTATATAACTGCAATTAGTTTTTAGGTCAATTCATACTTTAAAATATATTTTTAATCATATAAAAGTGTTTTAAAATGTTTAAAATTCTATTCAAATTCCTAAACGGTCATAAAATTTATCTTAGTACCACCTAATAATAATACCAACAGTTATAATTTGTGGACTTTAATAATTAAGTGCAGCTAAGAATTAATTGTTTAAGAAACTGCATTGTAACTACGTATTGCGTAACATGAAGAAATTCTCGCAAGTAACAAATGTTGAATATTCAGAGAGCGATTACTAATGTTGTTACGCGATATTATTAGTTTTATAACTGCTGAACTTTTAAGATTAAACTCGTTTCGTTTATGCAAATTTAATTTACATTTAAGCCTCTAGCCGAGCAGAAATCTAGATCAACACCATGCGAAATGCTTAGAAGTGATTTATAAGACTTTTTATTGTAGAAAAGTTACGTCGCTTTCAGAAATTCTAAAGCAAAAATGAGACATTACGCTAATCTATGACGTTAACGACGTTTAAATTAGTAAATAGTTTTATGATTTTTTTTTTTTTTATTATAATCTGACAGAAATAAGATAATATGTAGCAAAGAAATTATACGACCAGTCATTCGTCTAGTTCACTAAGATTGAAAGGTTAATGAATAAAACAAAAGTTAAGTTTCATTATTCTATTGTGTTGTTTTGAAGATTAAGATACTGAATGATGAACTAAACAACATTATTGATGTTTTATAACTGCTGAACTTAACCTTTCTTTCCCAGAAGTTGGCACTGAAGTAGATTTTAGACAAAGATAGCTATTAGTATCTTTTACTCTACACAGAAATAAACTTCTCGATATTGGTCTCTGGATTCAATCAAAAAGTAATTACCAAGAAGAAACATCTGGAGAAATCCTATTATTATTATTTTTTCTTTTATCGAAAAATAATGTTTAATGATTGTAACATTTACTGTTTAAGAGTAAGTATATTTTTCTTAGCTTTTAACTGAGTTAGAATGAAAAATATAACAACTCTAAAAGTTACTTAAATAGTAAAATTTCTCATTTTAAACTACGCTGACAAATACCTGACATTGTTAACTAGAGGGGATCTAAGTCTCTAAAGACAATATGCAGGAATATTTATTAAATATTTCATATCCGTATTTCGAGAATTACATGGTTGAAGCGTACAAGTTAACAGCCTCACAGGTGCTGTGTTGTTGTTATACATAATAAAAGAAATTTTAATTGAGTTCCAATTTACACTCGCATATTTTTGTTATTAATCGTAATTTAATTTACAATATCAATAATTTTTACTATACAAAAAAAAAAAAAAAAAATTCAGCTGCTGTAACTATTGTTAAAAACGAATGTATAAAATGTTTACACTTTTTTATTAATAAATAATGAATTATGTTATTAAATCATGCGTAATTATTTATACTTGTTTATAATTTAATTATTAACCAGAAAGGATTAAATATTGATGAACAACTTTAAATATATTTTATTTATTTATCTTCGAGAGTTTTCTAATGAAAATTTTTTTCCTCCAATTTGTTAACAATGATAATTTATTTTTAAAATACAACATATTTATTTTAGATATTGGAGAATGTAATTAGTAATTTTTAGTGATGAAAACCCGTATTTACCCGTAATGATGGCTGAAAGAAACGTCATTAAAACAATTATTTCCGCTCGAACAAAACGTGTTTTTATTCATCAGAAACCGACTTAACAGGAAGTAAAATGTTGGTTGCCTTGTTTAAAGAAGTTTCTGCTCAGCCAGCAGTCTACAAATAAAGATATTAAATGGACATTCAAGGTTGAAATAATCTTTCGTCAGAATTGTGATAAAGACAAGGTTGCTGACTTATTTCCTTTCGCTGCTTGTTCAGTGAATGATGCATTCACTGCCGATTTAATTCGCTGTTGGCGAAATATAAATTCATCAAAACTGATCGATACCACCGAACAGTCGTGTTCATAAAGTAATTCTGTTTGTTCAACTGTGAAGTTTCTTTGTGATAAAGCGGCTTAATCTTTCTTCTTACGAAGATAATACAAACTTTGCTATTTTGTTACTATAGATAATGTTTCTTCCTTCCTCCTACAGATGCTTTCTTTTCATTAACCATCAAAATTATTTATTGCATTTCTTAATCTTTAAGGTTAATTAGAAATTTTTAAGACGCTTCTTAACTTTACACACGAATAATTCGTATTAAATTATAGATTTTTTGAAGTTTATTTTGCTTGGGCGGATGATATTATCATTTTAGAATAGTTGTAAAGAGACAATTCTTCATTGTTACGGTGACAGTTTAATTTTTAAAGCATTTAAACGTGAACTAAACGTCAGATAAGATGTTTAAAAATATGTTTTATAAAGTTTTAAAACAATCTCCAAAACCAAAATCAAAATTTGCATTTTAAAAGTTTTGTAAAAGAATTATTTTTGTCAAAAATTTAAAATTCAAAATGGAAACTTTTTTGAAGTTTTTCAAATTGGAAATATTTCAAAAATGTTTTCTTAACGTTTTTTATTTTTTATTTTTCTTTTTCTAAACAAAAAATAAATCTTTAAAGACCTATTTTTATTTATTTATTTTTTCTTTCTATTGAATAAAGTTTTATTATAACGTTAAAACAAAACTTATATAAATTATAAGTGTAGTTTTCGAGAAAGAAAAGAAAAAAAATGTGTTTATCCATAAAGAAAAAGTCGAGAGGTCTTCAATTATTATCCTTCTGTCTGAGAGAGATAGTCGGAGAAAGAACTGTTTATGGATGTCCAATGTCCAATAGTGCTAAAAAGAAGTATTTTTGTATTTCAGAAGCGACGGACGGCTGCGATCCTTCGGAAGAAGAAGAAGCTGCAAAAAAAATTCAAGCTCATTTTCGTGGATACAAAACAAGAAAAGAGCTCGACAACATGAAGGCAAGTTAACGTTTTGAATTCTTATCATTTTAAATATTGAGAACAGATGGTCCAGCTAAGAAAAATGCTAAAGGAATAAATATTTCTAAAGCGAGACGAATACAAATGTATTTATTTAGAATTTTTGAATGGTTTCGTCTTTCAAATCAGCTTAAAATTCGAAACTCGAATGCGATAAATAAATAACTTAATTAAAGACGACTCGTTAAAGGATTCACGTAGAGATTTTAATTAAGGAAGTTAATTTTTAAGTGAGGATTTATACTTTACTGTTCACAATGGAGTAGTTTATGTATTTTGCAAAGCTTCTAATTAATTACACACAAATACCTACCAGAGTTATCGTTGATGACGGAAAAGGAAATCATGTTTAAGTCATGAAGTACGATTAAAAGGCAGGATATGGTACGGGATATACTTACTTCCACCATAAAGAGAATATTTTTGTTTCTAAATAATTCTTCTATTGATAATCACCGACCGAATCTAATATTAAATAGATTTAACTGAATAAATTCAATTTTTGGCAAGAACTTTTGCAACATTTATATTTTCCAAATTAAATCTTTTATTTTTTTTTTAATAATAGGGCAAATTTCCGGATTAAAAAAAATCTAGATAAATTTTTAACCGAAGAAAAATGCATTACCGATTTTTCATTTTCTATTAAACTCAATTGGGTTTCCTTATTAAACCGCGTTAAAAATTCCAAGAAAATTTAATGCACGCATCCCGAATAACATTTTCTGAAAGTAAATCTTGTCTGATCATATTTCTAAAGTCTTTCATCAAATTTAACCTGATTTCGTGGTAAAAAACGAGCGTAGGAACTTAGAAAAAAAAAAGATTTAAAGCCGACAGTCATGCAAAAGGTTCATTTTTGGCTCAATGACTCGATAGTAACTTTAAATATTAATTAATCTCCGAGGTTGGTCTTAGTCCAAAAAATGGGCAGTAGTTATATTCTAGGAAAGAAAGAAAAAAGTCTTTTCGTAAAAACTAAAAGCTTTTAAGTATTCTTAATAAATGAATGAAGAGAAGTAACGATTATACGCCTTCCATTATGGAAGGAGAATAATAAGAAATAAATCTTTCTCGCAGGCTTCTCAAGATGACGATAAGAACAGCGCTGAGCCTGTTGATCCGGAATTAGAGAAGGCTGCCACTCGCATCCAAGCTTCGTTCCGAGGACATAAAGTCCGAAAAGAGATGAAAGTAACAGTACCAGAACCACCTCAAGAATCTGATGAAGTGGTGAGACTTTTATTATTACATCTACGAAAAGTTGAAAGTACATTCTATCGATATTTTAAGAGACTAACATATATTCTGTTTATGAGTCTAACATTATGAGCTGCATTGTATATCTCATTTAAAGTATGGTCTTTTTTTTTTATTTAAAATTACTCGGAAAACATCTTGTTACAATTTTGCTTTTCGTTCCATTTATTTTGTTTATAGTAATAAGATTAAATCTATTTTTGTTGGTATTATTACTTTTTTATTACGATTATTTGAATTCCGTATGTTTACATGTTTGTCATTCCTTACATAGCTGTTTAATCTACAAACATAACACATATTGTTATATCAGAAGATTAAATTTTATATTGTGTTTATACGACTTTAAAATTTATCTGAAAAAATATATTTTTTCATATTTTTTATTTTTTATTCCGGGTTTTCTGCGTAATATTTCAAGATTTAAATGAATTCTGTAATCGTGTTTTCGTGGTATTAATGTTAGAAGTCCCTAGTTCTATCCTTTAACCACTTTGCTGAATTATAAATAACTTAAATGATAGATTAGTAATTCAATTAATGTAACTAATTACTAATGAAAAACAAAATCATCCATTTTATAAGTTAAAATTTTCGGAAGAAAAATATTTTCGAGTTTAAATTTCATATCTAAATCAGGGCCGTCTTAACAGCATTATGGACCCCTGGGCCAACCAGTGTGATGGGATTTCTACCACAACCATTTGACATACACAGATTGGCATGGGGCCTTACGCTGGTGGGGCCCCTGGCAAGTGCCCACCGGGCCCACGCGTTAAGACGGCACTGATCTAAATATGCATTTTATATAGAATAAATTACGACTTTCAAGGTATTGTTATAAAAAATTAACCTATTGATTTATAGATCCTTCAAATAGATTAAACACCGTGTAAGAAATCAAAATGTCAACAAGTTCTGTCTTTGTAATGACATTGTCTAAGAAAGAGATCGAAGAAGCGAAAACCCAACTAAGAATCGATTATACAAAACTAAATCAATTATCCATTTTCAACATATTTTCTCGGAAGAAATAATCGATAAATTTACAATTGTAAATATTTTAGAACTGTCGAATTTTGTGTCACGAAAATCAATCTTTTGATATTTACGGAAAGACATTCGCCAGTCGAATAATGATGACGAATGATTCGCATGACTTTCGGTTTCGAAATTTCTCCAACGATAGTCTAACATCTGATCTACTTAAAATAACGAAGAAATATGAAGCAAAATGTCGCGGGATTTCTGTCTTAAAGAAACAATACAATCGATTAAGACGCATATAAGAGAATATCAAATTTCCTAAAAGTTTTGTGGAATTAATGATTAATAGAGAGAAGTTCTTTCTAAACATAAAATGCTATTAATTTTCACTGACCTTAACTATCAAGAAATCAGCAGTTTTAGAAACGTGTGCTAATTAATACGATTTAATTTTGATTTTTACATCGATTAATGTCTTGAATATTTCTTACATTTATTGAAGATATATCTTTAGGAGCATAAAAAGATTAATTTAATTTTATTTGAAAATATTTTAACATAAAGTAAAAATTATGTTAATCTGCATTATGTCTGTTGAACTATGTAGCATATGATTTAGAGTAAAAATCTTTCTTTAGTAGTATTCAATATGCAAATCGTCAGATAGTTCAACTTAAATAGTAACGTTACGAAT